>PVJS01001272.1:78334-101433 GCA_004027185.1 Glis glis
CAACAACAAAAAAAAGGTGACGAGGGCCCCCATCTGGAGACCTCTTAGCCTGCCGGACCCTTTCTCTTTCTGATCTCTCCTCTGTGATTCTGTGATCGCTCTGTCCCAGCAGGACATCCAGAGCTGGCCCCGAGGCACATGATATAGCAGAGGAGGTGTGTGATTCGCGTCTCACCCAGTCATGGGTTCCAGTCCCAGCTCTGGCGTAAAAAGTACAGGAGAAAACACCACCATGCCTGGTAGACTCAAGCACGCCATGAATGTTGTCTCTTTTCCTCTGGCCCCCAGTTTGCCTGGGGGAATACGAGCCCCCTACCCTTGATGGTACTCCAGATGGCGGGCAGCCCTTCTTATTTCTATTTAGAAGGAAAAGGGGGCAGGCCACATTCTTCCTGGTGCAGACTTCCTGCTTCCATGCTGGCTAGGACTGGGGCCCGCCGCCCAGGGGCGCGTCCAGCACACTCGCCCGGCGGTTGGAGCGAGGGCACTGTCTATGAAGTTATCTTCTGGTGCCTTGCTTCCTCCCTCGTCTATAAACTCTCCCTGCACAGGGACCGTGTCTGCCTGGTCATAATGAATGCTCAGTGCCTAGCCCAGGGCCCAGTAAATGGCTGTCACCCATCTGATTGGTGCGGAGCAGCATGGCCAAGATGACCCAATCCAGAGTTCCGGTTGTCTTACTCTGTCATTTCTGAGCCGAGCACTGGCTCTAACTCCCACTTGGCTTCGGGCATGGCTTTCCTTGGATGGACATTTCCTGTTTGCATCTCTAGTGTCTCTGAGGTTGTGGTCTTCTCTGGGACATGTAGATCTTCAAGGGAAGAATGTGCAGCTGTCCCCCTGTCCCATAGACACGTGTGTTGGAAGGAATCAAGGAGTGGCTGCATTGCCGCGTTCCTCCCTCCCTCTCCCCTTCCCTCTCCAGGTCCTGTAGAAGGCACCTGCCGCCCGGCTCACACCTGCCGCCCGGCCCACCTCCAGGTGCGCTGCCGGGGCTGCGGGGAAGGGGGCTAGCGCCGCGGCTTAGCGCCACCTGGTGGGCGAGGGCCTGGGGCTCGCGCGTCCGGGTCTTCCCGGGGCTGTCCCCCGGGCGGGTGCAGCCCCGAGCTTCGGCCACCGCCCCTGTCGGCCCTATTCTTCGCATCCGCAGAGTGCGCAGACCTGGGGAGCATTCTCCTCCGGGTTCGGGGGGCGCCCCAACGGTGGTGAGCACGGGTCCAGCTCCCGGGAGCCCAGGAGGTGGCCTCCACCCCTCCCCCTGCACGGTGTTCTAGTTCCATACCTCTGGGCCACAAAGAGGCCATTGATCGGGAAGAGTAGCCGGGTTGTGGTAGAGACGCTGAGGGAACACGAACGGACACACACACACACACACACACACACACACACACACCCGCCTGCAGCGCCCATGACTGGGTGGGGAGGGGATGCGTGTCTACGGGTTCCTTACTACCCACTCGTCACCCCACGCTGATATTTGCAAGACTTTGGGATGGATCCGTAGTGGATGGTCATTCCCGCCCAGCGGGGCTGCCTCCATGGGCAGCCACCCCATCCCACCCCAGCAGAGATGGTTGGACAGGTCGTGAGCCTTTTACTACCAGGCAGAGCCCATGCCCTTGTAAGGAGGAACTGCTGGGCAGCTGCCTCAAAACAATGTGCGTCTTTCCGGGCGGCAGCTCTGGGGCCCAGCACTGCCTCTCCAGGGAATGGCTGGGGCAGGCACCCAGGAAGGAGCCTTGGGGACTGTGGGGGAGGGGCGGCCAGGGCATCAAGGTGGAGCTGGGTTTGAGCCTGTGCCAGAGGTGGGCCTCTGACCTTGTACAAACTCTTGCAGGGTCCCCTCTGTGACAGGCAAGTCCTTACCTCTCACAGCACCTGAATCCTGGGCACCCTGACCTTTACAGGCCAGGACTGCCAGTTCCCTATCCACCTACATCAGATGTAGAATCACCCAGCTGTGGTGCCCCATTCCGGTCCCTGCCCTACCCTGCCTCAAGCTGGGCTGCCATGGGGGGGGTGAGGTGGCTGGCTGGCAGTGGGTACAGTGACAGGGCACTGGGTGTTGCAGGAAGCAGGCTCCCCACGTCCTACTGTACCTTCCTCCAAGCTCCTGCTGACTACCTGGTTGCTTTGCATGCCCTGATATGGCTGGGGGTGCCCAGCTGCCTAGTTTATAGCATTTCTTCCTGCTCCTAAAGCCAGTGCAGACTGTGATCCATTGGTGAGCCAGGCTGTACCTATGTGGGTGCCTGGAGACGAGGGTTTATTCACATATACCCAGGCACTTGGGGTTGGAAGGGATTTTGGAAGAGACCTTTCTCTCCCTACCTTCTGCCACATCCGTGCCAAATGCTCGTCTGGATTCTGCTTGATTACTCCTGGTGACTGAAGCTCACTCCTTTCCCAGGCAGCCCATCGCTGCTGCTGATAGGTTACTGAACTGGAAACTGTGCCAGGCAACCTGGACAACACCCCATCCTCTGCATCTGCAGGCACATGGAGCCAGGATAAGGTGTCAAGAAATAGCACCCTGCTGAGGGTGTGGCACCTGCCTGTAATCCCAGTACTTGGGAGGCTGAGACAGAAGGATTGCAGGTTTAAGGACAGCCTCAGCAACTTAGCGAGGCTCTCAGCAACTTAGTGAGACCCTGTTTCCAAATAAAAAATAAAGTAGAAGCTGGGCGTGGTGGGACATGCCAGTAATGCCAGTACTTGGGAGGCTGAGATAGGAGGATCCCAGGTTTGAGGACAGCCTCAGCAACTAATGAGACTCTCATCAACCTAGCAAGTCCCTGTTTCAAAATAAAAATAAAATAGGGCCGGGGGTATAGCTCAAAGTTAGAATGCCTCTGGGTTCAGTCCCTAGCACCATACACACACACACACACACCACCACCACCACCACCACCACCACCACCACCACCACCAGCACCACCCTGCAGTTGTTACAGCTGACATTTGTTGTACTATAAGTCAGGCACTGTGCTAAGTGCCTAACATATGCTCCCTCCCATAATTGTCATAAAATGCTCCAAGGTCATGTTTTTATTATCCCCATGTTATTGAAGAGGAAACTGAGGCACAGAAAAGTTAAGGCACTAGCCAGAAATCTTATAGCCAGGAAGTGGCAAAGCTTGGATTCCAAGTCTGTCTGGCTCAGCCGGAGTTGAATCAGCATACTGTACTGCGTGCGTGTAAGTTTTCGCCACCATTTCTGGGAAGCAGAGCTCAGTGGTGTTATAGGCAACTAAGAATCCTGGATAAGGAATTAAGACATCTGGAAGTGCCTTCCTTCCTCCCTCCCTCCTCTTCTTTCTTCTTCAGCGGTGCTGGGGATGGAACCCAGGGCCTGGTGCATACTAAGCAAGAGCTCTACCACTGAGCTACACCTCCAGTCCTGCCTTTTCCCCTCCTTCCCTCCCCTCCCCTCCCCACCCATCACCACAGCCCTCATCTTCATCTGAATTAAAAGTCCTCAGCACCGTGACCAGGGTCCTGAAGCAGAAACAGTACGTGGAGTTGCCAGGCCCACACAGACGTCAGAGGACGTGCTCACGGTGAGGTAGTGTACAGTAAGTGTGGCTGGGAGGTGGGGAATAAATAGGGAAGATCTGTATGTATGTTCCACACCGGCCACGGGTTAGGTGGTGCATGGTTCAGAGAGTTTTATGTTCAATTTTATGTCTAGACAGAGTTTGAGATGAGGTTATCACTTCTCTTCTAATTAGAGCAAGATGACTTCCCCGGGCGCTGCTTTCCGGAGCTCTCCTGCTGTCTTGGCTTGGCCACCTGTCCCCGAGAGTAAGACTTGGATAGAGTGGGGCTAGGGAACGAGCATTGGATTGGGAGTCAGGATATCTGGATCTTTGACCAGTTTGTCATGTGACCTTGGATAAATTACCCTGTTCTTCTGGGCCTTTCCTTCTTCACTTGTAAAATGAGAGGGCAAAACTGGTCTTATCAGGATCCTTCGTGGGCGCATTCCCTGAAGTCTGTCAAATGTGGCCGTTGTGTGCAGGTGGGCAGGTTGTGCACTGTGTGAAGATCGCCATACCACCGGGACGGGGAGTGGCTTTGCAAGGTCCTCGTGCAGATTGGCTTCCTGGGAATGGAGCAGGAGGGGCTAAGAGGAGTTTCTTGATCAGAAACTGAGACTGCGAGCTGGGGGTGGAGGGAGGAGCAGGGAGCAGGGAGTCTGCTGTCCATGGATGTAGAGACAGAGCAGGGAGCAATGGAAGATATTAGCTCTGAGCTAACATCTAAAGAAAGGGAGGTTGGGGCAGAGAGGCCGCTGGAGCTGACAGGGCACACCCATGAGGTCAGGGTGCCCTGGGAGCAGTGCCTCTCATCCCAGCCAGCTCTCTCCTGTCCCAGTTACCCCATGGCGGCTGGTCTCTCTGGAGTGGCTCTTTCTGTAGACCTCCCCTGGAGAGGGGCCGGAAGGGCTGGGTCTGCAGGGCCTGCTCCTCTCAGAGGGTCTCCTTCCTCCACAGCTGGATTCGGGGCCAGGCGTGTACCTGCCCATGGGGACCATACCATCTCACAGGGCCACTGTGCCTGGGTCCAACAGGGACTGGCCCGTCCCCTGAGTGGGGGTTTGAGGACACTGGGGGGTCCTGGCTTCTACTGTAGGTTCAGCCTGTTCTGAGGCAGAGGCTCTTGTCTTGGAACCAAGGACTGTGAGAAGCCACCAACTTGGGCTGCCTTGGTTTGGAGAAGTAGATCCGTTGGGAACAGATTTCTGAGGTCCCCGGGATGCAGGAAGGACATGGGGGTCACTGGAGAGTCAGAAGGGTATGAAGGCCTGTGTGGAGGAGGAGGGGGAGGTGGGGGCTGTGGTCTGTGGGAAGAGTCTAACTCTCGCCTGGTCGGGGTGACAGCAAGGGCACAGAGAAAGATTGTTCCCTAAGGGGGGCACTTTGTTGATCAGTCAGCCTGTGCCTGGAGACCCTTTCTTCTGTCCCTGGCCCTGCACACAGCTGCTCGGTAGAAGACACCCTTCCCATTCTTTTGGGTCTTTTGAGTATATCTGGCATTATCTGGTCACAGTGGAAGTCCCCACTTCTGTCTAACTCTAAGTTCTTCCTACTGTGGCGCTTGCTCCTTTCCACATCACGCAGCAGGCACAGGTTTGGATGCCAGACAGTGGCCATGGTCTTCCCTGCTACCTGTCTCCTGAGCAGACCTAGTTGTGTGGGGTTGGGGTGGGGTGCAATGAGGCCCCCTGGCTGTCATTCTGGACAGCTACAGAAATGGCATCATGCCTGTGCTGCACAGGGCCACCCATCTCTCCTGAGTGCCCACCATCCTGCTCTTCAAAAGAAAGGGACCGGGGTAGGTGGGGGGTTGCTGATCATCTGTCTTACGGGCGGCCATGTCAAGTGACGTTGTGTTTCAAAGATGTACCTACCCTCTGGCTGCCTTACACCCAGTCTCTGCTCCCTGGAACAGCTCAGGCTGGAAGCAACTGCATTTTCCACTCTGTCCAGTAATGATGATAATAAGAATAACAATGGACTAATGTGTGTTGGGCTCTCACTGTGTACCAGACTCTCTTCAAAGTGCCTACACGCATGTATTAGCTTCCTGTTGCTGCTGTAACAAATGATCACAAACTCAGCGTCTTGAAGCCACACATGTTTATCATCTCACAGTTCTGTTGGGCGTTAGAAGCCTGACACAAGATTCCCTGTGTGCAAAATCAGAGTGTGAGAAGGGCTGATGGTGTTCAGGAGTCTCCGGGAATCATTCCATTTTCTTCCCTCTTCCAGCTTTGAGAGAGAGGCCACCTGCCTCCCTTGGCTCGCGGCCCCTCCTCCAGTTTCAAAACCAGCCATGGCTGTGTCCTATGCCTCTTCTGTCAGCGCTTCTCTCTCTAGCTCGGTCTAGAAAGATCAAGGACTTTTAAGGACCTGCGTGAGTAGGCCCATTTGGAACACAGATGGCCTGTCTCTAGGTCTACACTTAATCACATCTGCAAAGTTCCTTTCCCATGCAAAGAAACATACAGGTCCCAGGGATTGGGGCATCAACATCTTTGAAGCCCATATTCTGCCCAACACAGTATACTTGGACTTTTTCCTACAAAGGTTGCATAAGAAGGAGGTAGTAGTATTACTCCCATTTCAAAGATGAGCAAACTGAGGTACACAGAGGCTGAACAACTGGCCCAAAGTTTCTCTGACAGTAGTGGCTTCCTCGGGATCCATCTGACTTCATAGTCATGCCTCAGTCATTGTGACAAAAGTGGAACTAGAGGGCAGGAGGCAAGAGATGTCCAAGTTTCATGTGGTCCAAGGCCAAGTTCACCCAGATCAGCTCAGCAGTGGAGTAACATGCATTTATTGAGCACCTACTCTGTGCCCGGCCTTGGGAGTGGCCCCAACTGAACCCAGGCATTTGGCTTGTGCTTTCCCCCCATTCTGTTGTTGTATGAAAGGGTGGGGGACCCTACTGTCGAGGTTAAATGGGAGAAAGTATTTGGGCCCTTGTGGGGGCTCACGGGCTGGGGTGGAAACTAGACTCAGGTAGAGGGGGAGAGAGGTGGGTGCCCTGCTGGGTCAGCTCCGAGCCCGTGGGGGCTGGCTCACCAGTCCACTATTTCTGCCCACTCATCATGATGGGGAACGGGCCCCTGGTGAGTCTGCCTGGGAACTTTATGGATGCTTCTGCCTATTTTGTGGTTCAGCTGGGAGGCAGAAACACGCTGGCTCAGCAGGAGGCCACCTTAAGATGTGTGTGTGCAGCCTGGAGGGGGAGGGTTACCTCAAGAGGCTCTGCCCCGCTTTCCACCCATGGGGACCAGGAAAATTAGCGTCTGGTTCGGGACTCCTTTCTCTGTGCCCGTTGGCTCCATCCTCTGCAAGAGACGTCTGGAGGACAGAGCCTGGCCACCTGGAGGAGGGAGGGAGACAATCTCAGTCGCCTTGAGGGCTGTGGGCTTTGTGGTCTGTCTGTAATCCCAGAACTTGGGAGGCTGAGACAGGAGGATTGCAGGGTGGAGGCCAGCCTGGGCCACTTAGCGAGGCCCTATCTCAAAGTGAAAAAAATAAAAAGGGTTATGGGGGGGTATCTCAGAGGTTTGATCTCGGGTACCACACATATAATTGACCATATTTTGCTGTTTTAAGGTGCAGGGCTGGGGTCAGACCACGTGGTTGCAATCCTGGGTGCTCCCCAAAGGGCTCCGTGACCTCGGGGAAGCGGCTTTGCCTCGCTGGGTCTGTTCCTCTGTGAAGTGGGTGCGTAATAGCACCCCTGACTTGGCGACGTCGTGATGATTGAGTGGCACTGGGGAGACTGGCTAGGGGTAGAGTGCCTGGCTCCATGCTGTGCTTCTGCTTCCTGCTGGGAGATGAGGTTTGGGGCAGTCTGTCTTTGGGAGCAAGGGGGGGCCCCGAAGAATGGCTGGGACCTTCTGGGTGGCCAGGTTATGTGGGAATTAATTCTACAGGAAGAGCGCTGCCGTGTGGAGACTCAGAGCAGGGGTCCGGGCTCTGCCCCTGGACCACCATGACCCAGAAATGGGGTGGCGGCTAGAGAGGCAGTGGGGCCTGGGCCCTGTGTGGGCCTCTCACACAGGCTGCAGCCAGACCCATGAGGTCCATGGCTGGCTTTGTCCCCACCAGGTGGTCAAGAGTAAGCAGGAGTCCCATCCCTCCCACGACAGCCTTCCCTGGCCTGCCGATCACAGGCTAGTTCCCTGTTAAAGGCCCTCAGAACTCTCCTTTCTTTATCTTGACAGCTCTTATCATAATTTCTTAAACATAGCTGGGCGTGGTGGTGGCGCACACTTGTAATCCCAGTACTTTGGGAGGCGGAGACGGGAGGATCCGGGTTCGTGGCCAGCCTCAGCTCTGTCTCTATCTCTGTCTCTGTCTCTGTCTCTGTCTCTGTCTCTCTCTCTCTTTCTCCTTAGTGAGGCCCTCCGCAACTTCGTGAGACCCGGTTTCAAAATAAAGTATAAAAAATAGGGCCGGGGGTGTAACGCGGAGGTAGAACGCCCCCGCGTTCAATCCCTGGTACCGCAAAAAAAAAAAAAAAATTCTTAAACATGCAAATTTTTACATGCTTATTGAAAGATGGGGCTGGGGGTGTCGCTCAGTGGTAGAGTGTTTGCCTTGCAAGCACAAAGCTCTGGGTTTGATTCTAAGAGCTTGATATATAGTAATCAATTTAAACCTTACAATAGTCTTATGAGGTATCTGTTAGTATTATTCCTCTTTTACAGATGAGCCCACTGAGGCACAGAGAGGTTAAGTAACTTGCCAGAGGTCACACAGCCATCAGTTGGTGGAACTGGGATTCAAGCCAGGCAGTTTGGCCGGATCCTGGTTCCTACCCTGTTGGCCTCACAGATGTGCCTGCTCTCTGCTTGCTATCTCTGCACCCCTCCCCCCAGCATTTCCCTTTCTAACTGCTTGGCTGCTGGCATGCAGTGCTTTCTGTTCCAGCGAGACCTCTGCCTGCTGTGGTCACCTCCTGCAGAAGCCTGCCGTGCTGGAGGCCACGAGCAGACACAGGAAGGATCTCTGCTGTCCTCTGGGCCCTATCCTTGCTCTTCCCTGGGATTCCTGGTCAAGGGAGGGGCAAGCCTCTGGGCAGTGCTGAAAGCTGTGTCATTTTCCATCCTGTCAGCGATGACTGAGACGAGATAGGACAGAGCAGAGGTCTCCTGAGGGCGGGGGGCGTGGGGACATGGGGGCAGGACCCAGTTCTGTGCAGGGCGTTGTCTGGGGCAGAGTTGAGCTGCAGAGGGATCTTGAGGGGGCGTGGCTCTCTCCTGCAAGCTCCTCCTTTGGCCTCCGCCCCTCACATTGTCACCTCCAAACCCTTGTCCTCCAAGGATCATCACAGTGAGTGTCTGTGCTTTCAGGCCTCAGCCCCATTGTCAACAGAGGACACACCTCGTGGGCCACAGGACTTCTCAGGTCACCTCCACTCTAGGACTTCAGGAAGATGGTGTTGCTTGGGAAGTCCCTGGGAGTTTTTGACAGGAACTTATTCCTGGGAGCACAAATTAGAGGTGGGAAGGAGAAAGGCCGGCTCTGTGGATGGCCCCGAGCCAGGGGCTCCACGTTCCTTATCGCTCTGTCTCCCTTCCTTAATCCCCGCAAGAGCGCCATGCTGCTGCTTTTCTCCTCCTCCTCCTCCTCCTCCTCCTCCTCCTCCTCCTTCTTTCCTTCTTCTTCTTCTTCTTCTTCTTCTTCTTCTTCTTCTTCTTCTTCTTCTTTTTCTTTTTGCAGTACTGGCGATTGAACCCAGGGGCATTCTACCTCCAGGCTACACCCCAGGTCCTATTTTTTATCCTTTATTTTGAAACAGGTTCTCACTAAGTTGCGGAGGGCCACACTAAGTAGCTGAGGCTGTCTGTGAACCTGCGATCCTCCTGTCTCAGCCTCCCAAGCACTGGGATTACAATTGTGTGCCACCACGCCCGGCTGAGTGCCACAATTCTTCTTCCTTTTCAACAGAAGAACCTGGGGCTTGGAACGGCCTGTGTCCCTTGCTCAAGGTCACACGGCCTCAGAGGCAGATGTCGGGGCTTTGGTCCCTGTGGAGATAGATCAGGTGGGCAGGCTGTGCTGACTGGGTGCCATCCATTGTCCCCAGCTCAGAGTCTCATCCCAGAGCCGGGACTGTCGTATTCAGCGACATTAGCCTCTGGAGGGGAAGGAAGAACTTCTCCAGCACAGGGGCAGGAGGCAGGCTGGGAGGAGAGGGCAGGGGAGGACCTGAGCAGGGGTCCCAGGGAGAGACCCCGAGGAGCCGGGCCCTAGAGGTGTGAGAGCACGCTCGTGGGTGTCTAGTCCCGCGGGCTGTTGATTGCGGTCCTCATGGGACCCCAGGGCATCCACAGTGCACATGAGCATAGGCGTGCTTGTTCCCTGTCATGACCTGCTGTCACAGATGCACACGGGCGGTACCTGGCCATTGTGACGCTTCACCTCCCAGAGCTCCCCTTGACTCTCCTGTTCCCAGCCCCACCCCACATGCGGCCTGTGTGTGTGTGTGTGTGTGTGTGTGTGTGTGCGTGTGTGCATGCGTGTCTTCTACCTTGGCCTGCATAATTCTCTGCTGACTGTGGCTTCTCTTGGGTTTGCACAAACACACACATGCACTTGGATAATCTCTCACACACACACACACACACACACACACACACACGTACACACACCCCTGGGTTTCTCCCTCTGCTTCTTAGCTGCTTGTCTGCCAGTCTTTCTTTCTCTCCAGTCCACGCACAGCTCTGGGTGTCGCAGAACCCCATTCATTCTTCGAGTCTGGGCTGTTTTCTGTCCCGCTGCCTGCCGCCTCCTGCTTTCTTGTGGGCTCAGACTGTTGAGGGGTTCTGCCAGGCTGACCACTGACCTCTCAGTGACTGGAACCTCCTGGGTCCCCTCCCTAGCCCTCACGCGGGCTCCCCCAGCCTGGCTGCAGAGCTGGGCAGGTCCCCCCTGGAGGCAGCATCCCCAGGAATAGCTGACCAGGGACTGGCTCTTGGGAAGGGACGGGCAGGGCTGGAAGGGATTTGTCTGCCTCGGATTCTTTTCTGTAACAATTTTTATCCATTTGCCACGATGCTCCATTTATTTGGCTGATGTCATCCTGGTGGGTGGGAGGGGCTTTGACACCCTTGTAGAGCAGGGCAGAGGCCCGGCCCAGGTGTCGGGAAACTCTGGCGCTGGTTGCAGAGGAACCCCCGTTTCCTTAGCAGATAGATGAGGGGCTTGGAACTGGTGATCTTTAGCTTAGTTCTAAAATTTTGAGAGTAGAGAAGACATCTTTATTTAGAATCTATCTGCACCCTGATCATTCTGATACACACTCTCTCTCTGTATCTTATTCATGTATGCAGACATAATGCGTGCAAACACACACACACACACACACACACGTATGTGCACATGTCCACACGCAGATTAGCTACTCTATGTTCTGCAGGAACGTGTCACCCTGCAGGACCCCAGACCCCTTCTGAGGCTGAGGCTTTGAGCAGGGAGAGTGAGCGTGTGTGTCCCTGGTTGAAATGTGCCTCCCAAGGACAATGGGCAGGAGCTGGCCCGCCTCTCCATCCGTCCCGTAACCCCTCACCGGAGACTAAAGGCCTGAGACCCGGGCCTGGCTCCTGCCCCCCTTGGCTGCGAGGAGGAAGAGGAAGACAGAAGCAGGAGAAGCCGGGGAGGGGTGTGCAGTGATCACAGCGCCCTGGAATGTCAGAGCGGGAGGGATTTCCCCGGCTGCCAGTTTAGTTGACAGGTTTCCAAACACTTTACTTAAAGTATAGAACCTCAGTTCTAACCAAGTCTTACCTGGACAGGTGCACAAACAAAACCCGTCGACACCAAGCTGCTTTGAGTTAGTGACTTGACACTACTCCTGCTGGCCCCCACGTGAGAGAACCCACCCGCCGGCCTGCTGGTTCTGCAGTGTGGTCCCTGGCCCAGCAGCCTCCACATTGCCCGGGACACTCATTAGAAATGCAGATTCCCATGCTGGGCATGGTGGCGCACGCTTGTAATCCCAGTACTTGGGAGGCTGAGACAGGAGGATCGCAGGTTCGTGGCCAGCCTCAGCTACTTAGTGAGGCCCTCCGCAACTTAGTGAGACCCTGTTTCAAAAATAAAGAATAAAAAATGGGGCTGGAGGTGTTGCTCGGTGGTAGAATGCCCCTGGGTTCAATCCCAGTACTGCACAAAAAAAATGCAGATTCCCAGACCTGCTGGGCTCAGAGGTGATCTGTGTCTCATGAGCTTTCCAGTGACTGATGCACGCCCGTCTGCTGCAGCCCTGGGCTTACAGAGGAGGCCGGCGCCTCACCCCCGTCCCAGAGCGCGGCTATGTGCTTGGGAGTTGACTGCAGGCCAGCCCACCTGTCCGTGAATGTCTGTGAGGCGAGGCTGCAGACAGATTCTCCCCCTTCCTTCCCATGGCTGGCATAAGATTCAGCGACAGGCGAGACTGGAGACCTTTTCTACAGGGAGGCTGAACAGCAGCCTGGCCCATGAGGGCCTGCCTGGCGAGGAGGGGTGTGTATAGGGCCTTGCCGGAAGGCACAGACTTGGGGCATGGTGGGCATTGCTGCTGGTGTATCTGGGAAGGCCTCTTGGAAGAGGCAGCATCAGAAGACAAGACTTGAGGAAGCAGTGTGTTTGAACCAGGCACAGCGGTGCAGGCCTTTAACACCAGCAACGTGGGAGGCCTAGGCAGGAGGATCTCAGGCTTGAGGCCAGCCTGGCCAACTTAGCAAGATCCTGTCTCAAAATAAAAAAAATAAAAAGGTCTGGGGATGTAGCTCAGAAGCAGAGTGCCCCTGGTGCAACCCCCACCACTGAAGAAAAGGGGGAGCAGTATGTTTGAGCACAGGCCAGAGAGAGGGCGAGCAGAGGGCAGGCTCAGCACGTGCAGGAGACCCGAAGGGGACCGGATGAGCCTGGCTGGCAGGGGAGGGAGGGCGCACGGGCGCAGAGTAGAAGAGCACTCAGCTTGTCAGCCCCGCTGCCAGGTCCCCAGAAGCCCGGGGACTTCTCCCACAGAATTAGGGAGCGTTTAACATCTCCAGCTAATTAGCCACTGCCTGCTACCTGCGAGGGAGGAGCGGGGAGCTTGGAGCCAGGCTGCTTTGAAAGGCAGCGCTGCTGCTCAGGGAAGCCGGCCTGCAGAGGTTTCAAAGGCAGCTTCTGAGCGGCCCGAACGTTTCATGTTCATTAGAGCCTGGCTTCCCAGGCTCCAAAGACAAACAGTGGGATTCAAGGGGTTTCTTCCCTTTTTGGAGACATTTCGTTCTGAGCTGAGCTTTCAGCCAGGGAGGAGGCAGAGCAGCCGAGCTCCCGGCGACTCCGCGCCCACAGCCTGGGCAGAGCACACCCCCATCTTTTCGCACGCTGGGAGTTTCCCAGAAGCTCTGCGTGCCCCTTTCCCAGGAGAGATGAACAGGTGCGCCTCGCCGGCAGAGGTGGTTGATGAGGGGTACAGTGCTGGACCCTCAAGTTGATAGGGATGGGACCCAGAATCCCCATCTGTCTTCATCTCCCCAGCACCTAGGTGCTTAATAAATGGTGAATGAATGAATGAATGAATGAATGAGTGAAAGGATGAACCAACATGCTGACCATGTGCCCATTGCTCCCAGGTCCGTTTCCTGATGTTCCCTGCCTTGATTCGTGTTACAGGGAACTACATTTCCCAGGCTTCCACGTCTTCTGGTTTGTAGACAGGTCCAGCCAATCGGATGATCTGGAAGAAGGTGGTTTGTAGGAGGAGGCAAAGTGGGGACCTCTGACCTCCGTCCAAGTGTGAGGCCATCTCTTTGGCTCCTGCCATGGCCCGATGCCTCTGCACTTGCAGAACATTGTCCCCAGGAAAGGGACAGCTTCCTGCTGTTGCTAACTCTGGGTTGTCCTACTTCACCCATCGCCT
The DNA here is from genome assembly GCA_004027185.1 of Glis glis. Taxonomy (NCBI): domain Eukaryota; kingdom Metazoa; phylum Chordata; class Mammalia; order Rodentia; family Gliridae; genus Glis; species Glis glis. The sequence goes on from PVJS01001272.1 coordinate 91,757, forward strand.
GTCCAGACAAACCCCTCACTTTTTTTTTTTTTTGCGGTACCGGGGATTGAACCCAGGGGCGTTCTACCTCCAAGCTACACCCCCGGCCCTATTTTTTATACTTTATTTTGAAACCGGGTCTCACGAGGTTGCGGAGGGCCTCACTAAGTAGCTGAGGCTAACCCTGAACCCGGATCCTCCGGTCTCCGCCTCCCAAGTACTGGGATTACAAGCGTGCGCCACCATGCCCGGCTCTGAAACCCCTGTCTTAAATCCCTCTGCTTGAAAGACCTAGAGTGGTTTCTGTTTTCTGAGTGGACTCAGTGGGGGGAATCAATGTGCTGCATATCCCCTTCAGAAAGCAGACCGTATATGAGCAACCCAGTCTAAGCGGGTTTGCTCTGCCCTGGACCTGGGATCCTACAGATGTGGCAGCCTGTTCTAGGCAGGACAGCTGTGCCTCTGGCATGTGGTGATGCTCTAGCCTAGGGGATGCTGCCTTTCTATCCAGCGTTGCACATTTCTTCTGAGCTTGGCCCTGCTGCAAAAGGAGATGGTCCCCCCTTACTCATTAGGATAACTTCCAGCAAAAACAAAGTAAGTGTTGGTGAGAACTTGGAGAAACTGGAAGTCTCATGAACTGCTGGTGGAAATGTAAAATGGAACAGCTGTCGTGGAAAGCAGTGCGGTGGTTCCTCAAACAATAAAGCATGGTATTGTCGTATGATTCAGAAACACCACTTCTGGGTATATATCTAAAAGAATTGAGCTGGGTACGGTGGCACACACCTGTAATCCCAGTACTTGGGAGGCTGAGACAGGAGGATCCCAGGTTCAAGGCCAGCTTCAGCAACTTAGGGAGACCCTCAGCAACTCAGTGAGACTCTGTTTCAAAATAAAAAGTTTAGAAAAGGGCTGGGGGTTTAGCTCAGAGGTAGAATGCTTCTGGATCCAATTCCCAATCCCAATAAATAAATAAATAAATAAATAAATAAATAAACAAACAAATAAAAGAATGGAAAGCAGTAACCCAAGGTGATACACATACATTCACCTGCATAGCAAAATTATTCACAATAGCTGAAATGTGGACGCAACCCAGGTGTCCACCCGTAGGAATGGATAAGTAAAAATGTGGTATGTAAATGCCAAAGAGTGTTCTTCATTCTTCAACCGGCAGGAAATGCTGACCCACGATACACAATGGATGAACCTTAGGACATTACGCTAAGTGAAATCACCTTGACACAAAAGAAGAAATACCGTGTGATCCACTTATATGAGGCGCCTGCAGAAGCCAAAATCAGACAGAAAGCAGGATGGTGGTCCCCAGGAGCTGGGGGAGAGGAACTGGGGAGGCAGTGTTTGGCGGATGCAGAATTTCAAGTTTTGCAGGATGAGAAGAGATGGACAGTCATGATGGCCACACAGCATTTTGTTGTTTTTTTTTTTTTTTTTGGTGCTGGGGATTGAACTCAGGGGCATTGTACCTCCAAGCTATACCTCCATCCCAGTTTTATTTCTTATTTGGAAACAGGGTCTTACTAATTTGCTGAGAGCCTCGCTAAGTTGTCAAGGCTGGCTTCGAACCTGGGATCCTCCTGTCTCAGCCTCTCAAGTACTGGGATTACAAGCGTGTGCCACCACGCCCGACTAGCATTTTGTATTTAACACCACTGAGCCATACACTTAGTAGTGCTTAAGATGGTAAGTCTTATGTTATGTATATTTTGTGGTATACTGTGTATACTAAAATTTTAAAAAAGCCAAACGGTGTAAGACACGGCGTAAAGGCACAGCAAGGAGCACGAGGAAAAGTCGCCTGCGGCCTTTCGCTCTTCCTCTCTGGAGCCCTCGCGGTCCTATCCTCAGCTCACAGAGGGGGACATGGAGGCTGAGCATGTGAGTGACCTCTTTCCTCTCTCTCAGCCAGATGGCTGCTGGGTGCTGTCCCCTCCTCCCGCTCCTCCGCCTCTGTCTGCTGACCTGCTGCTCCTCACTGTCCCTGCTCTGAATGGCTCAGTCCCTCTCCAGTCTCCTGAGCCCCTTCCCTGTCCCCAGCTCACCTCCCTCCCCCATTCCCTGCACCCCGCCCAGTCAGGGCCACATCTAAATATAACCGTGCACCCCATGTCTAAAGCCCTTCTAGAACTCCTGCCGCCTAGGGAGAAAGTTCCTTGGAGAAGTGGTCCCAGCCCCCCACCCATCTCTAGCCATCTCTTTGCCTCCCTTCCCCTGACACCCCCACCCCAGATCTAGCCCCTTGAAGCCACACAGTCTCTCCAAGAGAGACACAGGACCCACCTTCATCTTTAGCCCAGGGACCCTCTCTCTCCATCTCCTGTATGGCCGCAGCATCTCCCTTTCCAGGACCTCTTGTCAGCTCCCTGGTCAGGCTGGATCCCTGTTTTCTACTCCCACGAACCCTTCATCTTCTTGTTCCTGCTGCGTCCATTACATCCTACTGCAACAGTCTGTGTATGTCTCTCTTTCCCCTGCTAGAACAGCAAGCGCCTCAAGAACAGGGAGTATGGTTCACTTGTCCATCTACTTCAAAATATTTATTGAGCCGGGCGTGGTGGCACATGCTTGTAATCCCAGTACTAGGGAGGCTGAGACAGGAGGATCGCAGGTTTGAAGCCAGCCTCAGCAACTTAGTGAGGCTCTCAGCAACTTAGCGAGACCCTGTTTCCAAATAATAAATAAAATAGGTCTGGGGGTGTAGCCTGGAGCTAGAAGGCCCCTGCATTCCATCCTGAGTAACACACACATACACAGACACACCACACACACACACACACACACACACACACACACACACACACACCACACACACGCACAAAAAAAAACCCAAAATATTTTTGAGCACCAATGGTGTCAGGCCCTGGGATATTTGTTCATGCCATGGGGTAGATGGTCTGCTGTGAAATAATCAATTATACCAATAACAACACACATATAATTTTGGATTACAAAGGGAAAGTAAAGGACATGACCCCTTGGTGTCTGATGTGACCTGGTAGGCAACACTGTCTATTTTCCAGCCCCTGCCCCATCCACTTGTGGGCCCCAACAGCCCAGTGTATTTATCCCGCCGTCCCCGCCGGGTCTGCTAGTTGCCCGTGGGAGGGGCTCTGTTGCTTCTACTTGTCTCCAGGCCCAGCGTGGGTGGATGGCAGGCGTGATGTGTGTCCTCCGCAGCCTCCAGGGTGAATGAGGATGGGCTTGCTGTCTGCAGGAGGCAAGGCTACTGCAGCAGGTCAGGGTTCTAGACAGGGCTGCCTCTCCTCGCTCTGAACACTCTCCCCGTGGGCACAGAAAGCAGGAAAAGAGAGTCCCTTCTTACTAGCTGTGTGACCCTGGGCGTAGCCTCTCTGAGCCTCAGTTTTTTGGTTTGTCAGCTGGCGGTAACGCTAGCACTCGCGCCACACATTTCCTACCAGGAAACTTCAATGAGTCCACAGGAAGCATTGAGTGATGCCGGCCATAGAGGACTCTGCAAATCTGCCCTGTTGTGTTCTTTGTATTACAGGTTCCCAGTGAATGTGCATCTCCCCGGATCCCACACCACCCGCACGCGACTCGAGTCCCGTCTTTTCCCCTTGCTAAGAAGCTGTGGCTAACTGGGGCTTAATTAAGCATGCTCGGCCGGGGCGTGATTAGCAGCTGCTGGGTGAGTCAGCAGAGGCCGGCCGGCCGGGGAGGATGGAGGAGGATGGGCCGAGGGCTTTGGAGCCAGGCATAGTCAGCCCGCTTTGCTTGACGTGTGCGGGGACAGGGTGGACATCTCTTGGTCACCTAAGTGCTGCTAATGGTTCTCCATCTCAGCAGAGCGCTGCGGCACTGTGGCCACACCTCCTCATCCAGTCGTACCTTGTCCCTGGTGCTGGGGACGGCACCGTGGGGGCAGGCATGGATATGGGCAGAGAGACCAAAATGCCCCGTGACACCTGCACTGTGAGGGGCACCTAGGAGACCCCAGGAAGGGCCGCCCTTCCCTGCAGGGCCTCCCACTGTGCATCGAGGCAGCACCCTCTCCTCACCTGTCCATCCCCATCGCACGACAGGCAGCCTTGGGGTAGTTACCTCCGGGTCTTGGCGCACTGAAGCTATACAGTAGTGGCTGGTTGGTTGAATGAATCCCAGCTCAGGGGATTCATTCAATGCCTAGAACAGAGGTTGTCAAGCCACAGCCTGCGGGCTGACTCCACCTGCAGCCAGCCTGTTTTACTTTATTTTATTTTTTGGTACTGGGGATTGAACCCAGGGGCATTCTACCTCTGAGCTACACCTGTAGCCCTTTTTATTTATTTTTTTTATTTGGAAACAGGATCTCTCTAAGTTGCTGAGGGTCTTGCTAAGTTACCGAGGCTGGCCTTGAACCTGTAATCCTCCTGTGTCAGCCTCCCAAGTACTGGGATTACTGGTGTGCACCACTGTGCCCAACCAGCCCATTTTATAAGGCCCTCAAGCTAAGAATGGTTTCTACATTTAAAACAAAATTTTAATCGACACATAATGATTGTCCATACCTATTGGGCATAGCGCTGTGCTTCCATACACATACTCCTTACGAGCTTCTACATTTTCAAAGAATAGGAATATGCGATGGAGATTTCCGTGGCCTGCAGAGTCTGCAGTATTTACTCTCTGGCCTTCGGTAGGAGAGCTTTGCCCACTCTTGCTCCAGAAGCCTGCCTGCACCTCTGTTTCCTCCTCTGGGAAGGGGAGGCCTGGGCTGGCTTGTGATGGGGGGCTGAGGCCCCCCGTTCTCAGCTTTGTCCGCCAGGGTCGCTCTCTGCTTCACCAAAGTCCCGCACACAGTGGTGCTCGGGAGATGCAGGCTGGCGGTGGGGGTGCAATAGCCCTCAGTTCCCCAGACCTCCCTGGTGGACAGAATTGCAGGGCTTAGGTGCAAGTCCCCCCCAGGCTCGCCTCTGGAGGCTCCGCCCCTCCCGGTCCAGCCCCAGGGCCCGGGTACTGGGAGCGCAGTTATCCCCCGCTCTCTCCCGAGCACGCCCTCGCCCGCCTGGCTGCCCTTCCGTGGCAAGGTGCCTGTGGGCAAGGTGAGGAGTCTCAAGGGTGTACAACGACAGTGGCCTGGAGCCCGGCGCCATGACCACACAGCTGCGTGAGTTTATGCAGTGATTTCACTCTCTGAGCCTCTGTTTCCTCCGCTGAAAAATGGGGATAATAATTCACAAGGAAGTCTCAGCAAGGCCCCCGCCATCACCTCTGTCCACCGGAGGGAAAGTTTGGTTTTGCTGCCCGGCCCAGATCCCCCTCCTGCCCCGTGGATCTAGCTTCATCTCTCGGTAAACTTGACTGCTACTTATTTAGCATTTTCTTTTCAATGAGCACTCTTGCATATCTTTCCCTTTGTCTTCTGTAAGAACCCTAGGTGGTAGGAATACTGCCCCTTCCCATTTTATAGATGATACTGATGTTCAGAGAGGTTAAGTGACTAACCCAAAGAGACCATCCCACTGGGACCAGATCTGGTCTCCTTACTTCCGGGACTCTTTGTACAATACCAGACTGTCTTCACCTGCCTCGGTTTTCCCGGTGAATCTGCCTTCATGGCCCTCTCCTGGGCTGTCCTTCTGGCTCACAGGCCTGGGAGAATCCCCTCCTACCCAACTGGGCTGCTGCAGATGCAGGCTGACTCCTGCAGTGTAGACCCACTGTGACGCCAGCAAGGGCTTCAAGGCCCTCCCCTGCCTGGCGCTGACCTCCAGGGTCCTGGGGTGGGGGTGGCAGGGAAGGCATGTGCCACGGGCACCAGGGACTAGATGTCAGACTCAGTTACCGTGCCGTGGAGTATTTGGGCTGCCTGGGGGCCTAGATGTCATGATGCATTAGGTGGGCACTTGGGCCTGCTTCCTCCAGCCCGGAAGTGCACTGCCAGGCCCTCTCTCCCTCCCCTTTGCTTGGCACCATACTCAGTGGCATCCTACCCCCTGAGGATACTGTCAGGGTCACTATAGAGTCCAAGCGTCCAACTGGGAGCAGGAAGTCTTGATCCCTCAGCAGCCCCATCTGGTCTCCCAGGGCCCAGGCTCCTATTTCTTGGTGGGTGGAGAGATTCCCGGGTTCTAGGACTGATCCGGCTCTCCCTGTGGGCTCAGCTCCCAGGGGCTGACCCAGAAGCCAGGACACAGGGCTAGACCACGCTGTGGGGGAGCGTCAGGCCTTGCCTCCCCATGAGCGAAGACCCTGAGGCCTGTGGGGGGCTGGCAGCCCCTCCTCACTGCGCATCCCTTGCTGGCTCGCCTGTTTGCTCCACAAGCAACAGGAGGTTGGGGTGTTAGGGTGGGTGTGCGGTGAAGGGAAAACAGAGAGGGTGCACCCCACACTCTGGGGAAGAAAGTGGTTTCTTGGAGGGGCACATGGCTTTGCACGGGGCCCGGCCTGAGAAGTGACCATTGGGGCAGACGGCTTGTGCTGGGCCCTTTCTGTCTGCAGGGCCTGGCCAGCCCTCCTTTCCAGCTCCATGACTCCAGACACTCCAGTGTTCCCGGTGTGCTTCTGCCTCCAGCCCGGCCCCTTGCCCGTTGCTCTACCAGGCTGCAGATATGCTAAAATGCTGTCTGGTCTCCTCACCACTTGGGGTCCTTCCCCAGCTCCCTGAACTTTCCAGCCTGGCACCTGAGGCCCCTCGTGACCCGTCAGCCCTGCTCGCCTCTGCAGCGCTAACCCCTCTCCCACAGAGGGCAGTGCTCTGGGCTGGGACCTGGTCGCTCCGGACACACAGTCCTGGCACGGGCCGACCGCCTGCTGGCATTCGCTGTGACGCCCCCTTCCACACTGCACGTCTCAGGAGTCGCCTCCCTGGGTGGCCTCCCCGGCCTGTGCTCCCGCTGAGCTGACTGCACAACTGGGTATGTGTCTTCATTTGAACAATTATCTGTGATGTTTTGCGTGATTGTCACTGACTCTTGACAGTGAGCCATTGAGCTTTGAGACGACGTCTTAATCGCCTCTGTGCCCTCGGTGACAGCTCTGCACTTAGCTTACGTTGCTGGCATTTGATAGATATTTGGGAAATGCTTGAATTAGAAAACTAATTAATGGTGGGGGGCATTGGAGAGGTGCTCCAGGAATGCCCCCCATTCCCTTCCCCCACGGCCCCAGCCCTCACTGCGGGATGGGGGAGACAAGTCTCCGAGCCTACAGTCCAGGACACCCATGAAGGGGGCGTGGAAACCAGATACTGGGCTCCCAGGAAAAGAGCGGACTCTGAAGAGCTGCGGGCTCTCCCCTCACCCTGCCCCTCGGCTCTGACATCCCTGGACAACGCTCCACCCAGATTTCTAGCATTCAAAGCTGGACCAGGCCTTGGAGCCCAGCTCTCCAAGCCTGTCCAAGAAGCTGTGTTTGCCGTGACATCAGCAGCCTCGGCCAGCTCCAAACTAGGTCAGGGCCTGCTGGCGGGAGGCGGCCAGCGCTGGCTGCCCAGCACTTGGCCACGTGGTTGCAGCTGGGCTGGGGGGCTGCCGGGGGGCGGAGCAGCTGGCCGGCAGGCAGGTGGAGGAGGGTCTGTTCGGAAGCCCAGGCAAGTGGACATGCTTTCCTAGTCCTGTTCTTACAAGTTCATTGGCTCCACAACTATTCGTCCCTGAACTTCATTCAACAAATATTGAATGCTTCCCTTTCTTCCGGCACTGCACTAGGTGCTGGGGTAAAAAGAGGAGATATTTGTCCAGAAAGGGAGGCAGACACGTGACCAACCACAGTAGGACTCCAGGGAATGAGCCCAGTGCTCTGACCCGCCCAGGGGGAGGGGACAGTTGAGAGGGTCTGTGGAGGTCGAGGGCCATGCCCTGAGGACCAGCTGCTTGCACAGACACGGGAGCCAGCCTCGAAGCCCCCTCCCACCTCCGTTGCCACTGCACCTGCCCTGGCCACCCCCTTCAGTGGGCTCCTGCTCCTGCTCTTACTCATTGGCAATCTACTCCCCACACGACAGCAGAAACAATCTCATTTTCAATATACACTTTGCTTTTAAATAGATATCACACACCCTTGGTACAAAACAGAATGCTCAAAAACAGCAAATAGGAATCAGATCACGCTACTCCATTGTTTAGGAGCATGACATTTAGTCTACTTGAAATAAACCTAACCCCGCGCCTGGCCTGCAAAGCCATCCCTGACCTGGGGTCCGCCCGCCTCCCTGGCTCCACTTACCACCTGGCCCTCCCTGGAAGTGAGCCAGTTTGCTCCTCAAGCAGGCCAGGCTCTTTCTTGCCTCCTAAGACCTGGCACAGGCTGTTCCCTCGACCTGGAATGCTGTTCCCCAGGCCTCTGCTGCGCTAGTTTTTCTCATTGATCAGAGCGCAGCTTAATGTCACTTCCTCAGAGAGGCCTTCCTGATTACTAAAGTTGCCACCAGACACCCTCCATCCATCCTACACTGGATTTTAAAAAATAGCTTTATTGGGGTATCACTGAGATACAATAAACATACCCCATTGGATAAATTTTGACATGTACACAACCTGGGAAACCATTCCACGATCAAGACTATGTATAAATCCATCACCCCTGGAAGTTTTCTCTCTCTTTTTTGTAATCCTTGCTTCCTGCCCCTCCCCTCTCCCCTGCAACCCCTGATCCAGTGTCAAGCTAATCACTATAGATTAGTTTGCATTTTGGGGGATTTCATATAAATGGAATCATACAAGGTACACCCCCCCTTTTTTTGTTTAATGAACTGGCTTTTCTCACTCGGCACAATTATTTAGAGATTTATCCATGTCGTCCCTGCCTATCAGCACTTTATTCCTTTATATTGCTGAGTAACATTCTGTTGAATGAACATACTACCATTTGTCATACCATTCACCTGTTGATTGGTGTTTGGTCTGTTTTCAGGTGCTGGGTATTTGTGTGTGTGTGTGTGTGTGTGTGTGTGTGTGTGTGTGTGTGTGGTACTGGGGATTGAACCCAAAGGTATTCTACCTTTGAGCCTTACCCCCAGCCCTTTGTATTTTTTTTTCATTAGAAAAAAAATTTTTTTTTCGGTACTAGGGATTGAACCCAGGGGCATTCTACCTCCGGGTTACACCCCCAGCCCTATTTTTTTATTCTTTATTTTAAAACAGGGTCTCACTAAGTTGTGGAGGGCCTCACTAAGTAGCTGAGACTAGCCATGAACCCGGATCCTCCTGTCTCAGTTTCCCAAGTACTGGGATTACAAGTGTGTGCCACCACGCCTGGCTCTTTTTTATTTTTTAAAACAGGGTCTATAAGTTGCAGAAGGCCTCATAAGGTTGCTGAGGCTGGCTGCGAACCTGTGATCCTCCTGTCTCAGCCTCCCAACTACCGGGATTTAGGTGTACGCTACCACCAACGTCTAGGTGCTGGGTATTATAAATGAAGCTGCACGAACATTTGTGTACAAGTCTGTTCTCTTTGGTAAGTACCAGGAATGGAAGGGCTGGGCCATGCTTGTTTTTTTTTTTTTTTTTGTACCAGGGATTGAACGCAGGGGCGTTCTACCTCCGCGCTACGCCCCCGGCCCTATTTTTTATACTTTATTTTGAAACCGGGTCTCATGAAGTTGCGGAGGGCTTCACTAAGGAGAGAGAGAGAGAGAGAGAGAGAGAGAGAGAGAGCTGAGGCTGGCCGCGAACCCCGGATCCTCCGGTCTCCGCCTCCCAAAGTACTGGGATTACAAGCGTGCACCACCACGC
>PVJS01001273.1:0-101311 GCA_004027185.1 Glis glis
AAAAAAAAAAAAAAAAAAAAAAATTATACTTGAAATAACCAAATTGTGTCCAAATATCAGTTTTTAAAATTAGGTACTTTACATAAGTGAAAATTAGAGTGTTCATCAAAAGAGGATGTAGTTACCAGTGCTTGTGCCAAATCCATTATGCACTCATATCTATTAAGCTATAAATTTTAAATATTGCAGCTAAAATGTGTCATCTTTTTTCACTAGAAAATAATTGACATATAACATTTATTACCTCCTGAAAAAATAGTAAACCCTGCTTCGAATACCTAGGCACCTTCTCATTGGCTGGCTCTATCTTTGACAAATCCTGAACTGTACTATTTATAGACACCCAGCTGCAGCCCGAGTTGGCACCCAAATCAATTTCTGATGCTGTGCTCTTTGCAGCCCTGGCCCTGGCTAATTCCTCTTGAAAGGAGGTGATGGGAAGAGAGGTTGCAAATACAGGATGATAAGAATAATTGATCACGTCTCTTCCATCTTAAAAATAAGCCCTCTCTCTGTCTTGAGACTCCTCTAGCTACCATTCTCTCTATCCCCATTTATGTATTCAACCACAGGGTTGGCTCCAAAACTCATATCTTCAATCTAGATCTCACTCCTGAGCTCCGTATCTTTATTTGGGTGTTTACTGTGTACCTAAAGCTATGTTAGCCTGACACTCCACAGAATATACATCTCCTAAATAATAAATGCTAACTCTGGGCAGTTAAGCAATTCTGCACGTATTTTTTAAATGCCAGGTGACATCATGGGATGTTGCAAAGCCAAAATCCTGGTTGTACTTCTTGTAGAAAATATTCTTTCATGGAAAGTACCTGTCAAGGTAACACGATTAGCTCTATCAGTGGTGCAACCTGTGAGGTTAAATCCACCATCAATTTGAAGGAGAATAAAGGATGCTCACCAAGACATTAAAGGTATTAGCACAGGGAGGGCAAAGCACCTGGGAGGAGGCATTTACTCAGTGTTCACTGGTATTTCCACCTACAAATTTGTTCTGAATAAACTTAGTAGGAGGTGGGCAACTTTTTCTTTAAATCTAAATATCACACATATATAGTATAAAAAGTCAAAGAGTTCTACAATACCTATAACTAACAAGAGCATTCGTTTTCCCCAGCACTCTCCAGACTTAAACACTTTCAATTCTTTAGTTATTTCTTCTGAAATTTACCACTATATTTGTAAACAACAGACATATAGTTTATAAGAGAAAAGCAAAACAAATTTATTTAATCAAAGTTTTATGTGATACAGAAGCCTTCGGAAATGAAAACCCAAAGATTCAGGGAAAACTTTTATGCTTAGGTTTGATGAAGAATGGACAGCCATGTAGAAATGTGAGCAGACAAAAGTATAATCTGATGGTAAGAGACTGAGGTGGGGAACCAGGAAGGCCTGTGTGTTCCGATTTCTCTTGGCTTCTCTGTGTAGCATTGCCTCCCCCTGAGTCTGGAGCAGAACCCCTCTGGAATGAGAGTCTTCTAGGGAGGGGAGAATGACCTTCTAAGTTTTATGGCTGGCTTTGGGAGAGAGGAGGAGTTCTAATTTCTATGACTCGCCTTGGGGAAGAGGAATTCTGGTTTTTATGATTTGCTTCAGGGAAGTAAGAGGGGCAAGGGACAGGAGGGCAGGAGAAGGTTGCAGAAGCCTTTCTTCTGTGGTTCTTCTAATCTCTTTTACTTCAAAGTACCCAACACACCAAAGTATCCTACTTTGGGGTTCCATGATCTGAGCCCTGACAACCCTTACCTCAGCACTCATTCCCTCCCCTACACACTTCCTTTTTCCCCTCCAACACCACAATTTTTGGTTAATCAATACTGTATGTTTTACATTTTTCTAGCTATGTAAATATTTAAAGTAAAGCTTATGTATCATGTAGCATATTATGATTACATTTTTCTTCTTTCACAACTTTGTTTTCTGTGCAGTTAATAATTGCCTTATTTTTATTTGCTTGCTTGCTTATTTATTGTGGTATAGGGAATTGAACCCAGGGACATCCTACCTCTGAGTTATACCCCACAATCCTATTTTATTTTATTTATTTTTTTATTTTTTATTTTTTATTTATTTTTTTTTTGCGGTACCGGGGATTGAACCCAGGGGCATTCTACCTCCGCGCTACACCCCCGGCCCTATTTTTTATACTTTATTTTGAAACCGGGTCTCACGAAGTTGCGGAGGGCCTCACTAAGTAGAGAGAGAGAGAGAGAGGGAGAGATAGACAGGGAGAGCTGAGGCTGGCCATGAACCCGGATCCTCTGGTCTCCGCCTCCCAAAGTACTGGGATTACAAGCGTGCACCACCACACCCGGCCTTTATTTTTTGTTTTGAAACAAGGTCTCACAAAGTTGCTGAGATTGGCCTTGAACCTGAGATCCTCTTGCCTCAGCCTCCCAAGTACTGGGATTACAGGCTTGTACCACTGCACCCAGCTTTATTTGCTTATTTTCAGTAAACCTATTATTTCTTCATTCCCACTTCCCCAGCAGAAATATCTTAAGTTCAAATGCATCAGGTGATCTGTTACTCTGTCAGTTTTACTTTTTCTCATAGATAACCCTCCTGGAGTGCTCTGCTCTTTTGCTTACATCTCTTGTCTGCATGAGATACAGATATCCTTTTGAGATTTCTTTCCATCATTGTTCTGGAAAATCTTTTTTTTCTTTGTTCTTGGGTTGAAGCCCTTATTTTCTGGCTCTTATATCATCTTTTTTCGTTTATTTCATTCTTTGGTGGGACACATTTTTCAGTAATTTCCCCCCAAAATAATACATAATAGTTAAATTTCCAGACTTTACTTCTTTTAATGTTTGTTTCTACCTCATACTCGAAACACAATTTGGCTAGATATAGAACTATAGGTAGGAAGTAGAGCCAGGCGTGGTGATGCACGCTTGTAATCCCAGTACTTGGGAGGCTGAGACAGGAGGATCAAAGGTTTGCGGCTAACCTCAGCTACTTAGTGAGGCCCTCCGCAACTTAGTGAGACCCTGTTTCAAAATAAAGAATAAAAAATAGGGCTGGGTGTGTAGCTTGGAGGTAGAATGCCCCTGGGTTCAATCCTGCAGGAAGAAAGGAAGGAGGGAGGGAGGGAGGGAGGGAGGAAGGAAGGAAGGAAGGAAGGAAGGAAGGAAGGAAGGAAGGGGGAAGGAATTTTCCTTCAGAAAGTTAAAGTATAAGCCAGGCGTGGTGGCGCACGCTTGTAATCCCAGTACTTGGGAGGCTGAGACTGGAGGATCCGGATTTGCAGCTAACCTCAGCTATTTAGTGAGGCCCTCCGCAACTCAGTGAGACCCTGTTTCAAAATAAAGAATAAAAAATAGGACTGGGGGTATAGCCTGGAGGTAGAATGCCCCTGGGTTCTATCCCCAGTACTGCAAAATAAATAAATAAATAAATAAATAAATAAATAAATAAATAAAGTATAACTTTCTTGTATTCGAACTTTCAATGTTGTTGAGAGGTCTGATGCCTTGATACATTTTTTGTGATTTGCTTTTTTTTCTTTCCTTCTCTGAAAACTTTTAGGATATTTTATTTCCAGTGTTTTGAGATTTCATAATCTTGCGCAGCTTTTATAATTTATTGTATTGAGTATTTAGTGATTTCTTTCAACCTGAAAGGTCATGTGCTTCCTTCCTTCCTTCCTCTACTGAGGATTGAACCCAGGGGCATTTTGCCTCTGAGCTACACCCCCAGCCCTATTTTATTTCTTATTTCGAAACAGGGTCTCATTAAGTTGTTGAGGGCCTCACTATGTTGTTGAGGCTGGTCACAAACCTGCGATCTTCCTGTCTCAGCCTCCAAGTACTGGGATTACAATCATTCACCACCATGTCCAGATTCTTACATGATTGTCTCTGTTCTCTTTCTTAGTCATGTGTTTCACTAGGGATCAGCCTGATTCTCCCAATTTGTGTGTGTGTCTGTGTATGTATGTGTGTTTCTTTTTTTCATTTTGGGAGACTTCCTCAATAGTATCTTCTGAGTCTTCTTTTAAATTTTTTGTTTTGGTTCTCATATTTTTATTTCCAAGAGTTCCTTCCCTCCCTCTCTTCAGTATAGTTTCTCCACTCTTAGTAATTTTTTTTCCCTTAGAAGTTGCTCAGCCAGACACCGTGGCATATGCCTATAATCCCTGTACTTGAGAGGCTAAGACAGGAGAATTGTAGATTGAATGCCTCTGGGTTCAATCACCAGTACTCCCCCCCCCAAAAAAAAGTTGCTCTGATATAATCTCTCAAAAGAGTCCATTTCCACTTTCTTCTATATTGGGAGAGATTGCTGCCCAGCAGTGCTGGCAGGGAAGAGCACCTAAGAAGTCTAAGTATTATTTACATAGATTTTCAAATAGTTGTCATGTTGTCAGTTCTAAGTACAGCCATTCCATTAGATGTACTTGTTACTTCCAGTTTCTAAGCCTTTCTGAGGTTGCAATGCATGTGCTTTGTGATTCTCATCTATCATTTCCACCATAGGCACTTAGCTTCCTGCTTTCCCAAATCTATCGTCAATGATCTCTTGCCCATCTGCTTCTTACCCTCCAAAATTTTGATGACATCTATCTATCTTGGTTTATTGCCTCTGATTCCTTTGCCTTAGGAGTTTTTTTTAAAAATTGTGTTATTGTCATTTTAATGAGAGTTTGTAAGGAATGAAAGTAACTATATGTACACAACCCCCCATCTTTATTGGGAGACCCTTTATGGAGGACTTTGTGTATGTTGCCAAGTTACTTGGAGCTGGTCTTTCTACCAAAGAAAACAAAGCATTGACATACACTGTGTTTCCTTGATTTTAATTTACCATCGATTAGAACCAAGATATTGTTGATTTAGTTGCAAGTTCTGATGAAAAAAGCAATACTGTATTTTATTTTATTTTTTTGCAGTACCGGGGATTGAACGCAGGGGCGTTCTACCTCTGTGCTATTTTTTATCCTTTATTTTGAAACCGGGTTTCACGAAGTTGCGGAGGGCCTCACTAAGTAGCTGAGGCTGGCCGCGAACTTGGATCCTCTGGTCTCAACCTCCAAAGTACTGGGATTACAAGCGTGCGCCACCATGCCCAGCGCAATACTGTATTAAATATAACAGATTAATTATAAGAACCATAAAATTTCAAATGCCTTCAAGTGTGAATAACAGTGACCATAATTAGGGAAATGCAGTAGATTCATGTGGGTCACATGATTCATTTTCTTTGAAGACATTTCAGTCTGTGAAAATGCATACATGATTTCTATTTTTATTGTGATTGAGATTGTGTTAGATACTAGAAATAACTCTTTTCTTTATATTTTTCACCTGGACATGGTTCTATTGTATTTGCCATACTCTGATGTAATTTTATTCATTGTTTTCTCCTTTCACCCTTCCTCACCTAACTTATAACTTCCTCAAGGACAAGTTCTTGGTTTTTTTTTTTGTTAATATCCTGAATGCCAAGCACAGTACCTGCCTCAATGTTTGGCAGTTAGTAAATGCTGTGTAAATGTAGGTTGAACCAAACTAAAAGATGAAATGATAACCAGTGAAACATTACAATAATTAGATTTTTTCCTTAGGTATTATTGAAATCAGACTCATTATTTTATAGATATTGAATATTCATGGAAGAGAAACTTTTATTGTACAATTCTCAGTTGCCATAGATTTTCAAATATGTTTTTCCATAACAATTTAGAGTAATTTTAAAAGCATAAGAAACATTTTTTATTAATCCATAATTTGTTTGGGTTTTACAGCAAAACATCATAATCTAGAATCTTCCTTGTTTTATTTTACTGAGTTTTAAATATCAAATGATACTTTCCTCCTGCATTAGGAATTTACTAACATTTTAAGCCATGATGATGTATGCCTGTGTTAAATATATTAGGGTGAAATTGATCCCGTCTGGGGGAACATTGGTAGTTATTCACAGGCCTTCATCTCAATAAGAACAGACTGTTCTTTGCTAAGTTATCTATTTTGGTTCTCCATTCAACCGTTGAAACAAAATAGGAAAAATTTTTATTTAAGAACGCTGTGACAAATCATGAGAAAAGGTGAAAACAACCAATCAGGAAAGAAAGAGTATGAAGGAAGATCCAATCATAATATTAAAGGATTCACTGTAGAATTCTTATAAACTGAGCATTAAGGGCTTGTTTATATTTCATTAAGAACTTGTCATAGAGACTAAGAGGCTGAGAACTTAATGGGAGCTACTACCAAATAAGGGTAGTCAAGGTAGAAAAGCTTCTCTGATTTAAAAAGACATTAATTTACTTACCAATCAGCCATAAAATGTTGATAATTTACATTGGAGATTATTTTTATATAATCTGTGAAGTTTGCTAAGCAAATAGCAGGAAGATTTTAATCAGGTATTTTGATATGTCAGTTTAGTTAAAAATTTTTGATAACTAAAGGTCTTCCTTAAACAGTTATTCAAGTAACTTTCTCCAGTAGCTTTCTAAGCAAAATAAAAGTTGGCCTGAAAAAGCATCTTTTGCGTGGACTAATTACACAGGTCACCTGTCTCAGTTGTCAAAAGCTCTATCTAGCACAGTGTTTAGGTGGAGAGAAGTAGCCTAGAAAGGGCACCACAAAGATAATCTGTGGACAGGAATTCCAGTCCTAATTATTCCCCCTCATTAGCTGATGAACTTGTGCAAATTACTTTACCTCCCTAGACCTGTGTTTCTGTATTTGTAAATTAAGGGGCTTAGGGCTTAACAGTTGATTTGGAGGGAGAGAAGGCAGATGGACTCCTTGGAGAAACTTCCATTCCTTGCCCAGAAAAATGCTTTTATGCACACATATATGCAATTTAGTACATAATTTCAGAGGGTTCCTGTGAGGATTAAATGAAATAATGAACATAAAGTACATTTAGTAGGGATTTCAAACTGTTATCCACCTTTTACTTACCTATATTGGGAGGCTTATTTTCACTTGTAAATTTTGATAGAAGCCGCAGAAAAAAGGTTTTCAAGCCTTTTTTGGTAAAGAAAAGATTTCAAAGTATACAACTATCAAGTTGCATGAGATATTCCACTTTTTATAAGAAGCCGTTTCTTTCAACAGTTACTAGGGTTTGTTTGTTAGAGGAGGGGGTGGCAATCTGTCATCAAAGTGTTGACAAGTGAAATCTGACAAGGTTGAGGTGGTATAGCTGCAGGGCACGTCAATATTTTTCACTGTCTCTCCTATTTGTAGAGAAAGGATTTCTTTTTTTCATTCTTGCTCACGCCACAAGAGTCTTTGATTTATAGACTTTTTAAAACAGTAACTCTAAATTGACAAATTATTTCAATACTTAAGCATTGGTTTAGATAAGAGCATTTCAGTGTTCTCTTGTCTTTAACTGAGCTATTTAGGAATTATTCCTGAAATTCAATTTATTTTCTCTTCAAAGTCATATTTTTCTATCTATTCAAGTGTAGCATAAAATTATACTTATAGAGTTATAATCTAGAATTAATTATCATTATCATAGTGCCAACATTTCTATTTTCCTTGGGTTTTTAATTGTTGTAATTGAGGTACATCCTAAAAGAAAGAATTAAGCCCATATTTTTGAAGTTCAGAAAGTTGGGTACCTGTGAGGAGAGTGAGAGAAGATAATTGTAATTACTGCTGTTATTATTATTTGCTTGTGCAAGCATATTTTTCTCCTAAAATTCCTAATATAAGCTATAGCAGTAATTTTGCAAGGTCCCGAAATAATGCACTTCAGCTAGATATAAGTCTCTTTGGGATAATGGAAAACTGTGTGTAGCAAAATATTTAAAATGAGCATCAGCAAACAAGATGTTTGTATTAATAGGAACCTAGAAAATGGCTATGCAAAGGTCAGCACTGATCTTTAAATATTAGTGAAATTTAATTTGTTGCATGTAATGAGTAGAAAGAAAAGAAGGAAGCAGGCTACAATGAAGAAGCCATTGATAGATTGTCTAAATGTCAAAACTGCTTACAATATGGAAAATGTTAAATTGACAAGCTCTATTTAACTAAGTGAATTAAACAATTTAAACAGTGCCCTAGAGAAATATTTCCAAATTTAAGTATAACAAGAGATTTATAAAGATTTTTTTGCCACAATTTATTTCACAAGACTGAAGGGATTCCTACTTATCTTTCTAGGCATAAAATTTCTTCTTTTACCTCTTTTAGTAAGAATGATGCACAGGTTCCCTCGGAACATAGAAATCCGTCCCTTCTTGCTTTATATAGAAATAGCTGCTGACCATTGTTAGCAGCTGTGAAGAACCACACTCTGGCCATCGGGCCTAAATCTCTTTGGTACTTCACACAGCACTAGCTGAATTGAGCTCCAGGAGCTCTCTGTTTTGTTATGCCCAGTTTTTCTTTAAAATGTGGATTCTACATTCTCTAATTTTCTTATATAAGGTTGATGAAAAAAATTAAATGACTAAATATGTCCAATGTATATACCAAAGGATTCATGTCATTGATATACAAAGGGATTAGAAAGAACTTAATAGAAAGATGGGCACAAGATAGGAATAGGTAATTTATGGAGGAAACAAAATTATTTAAAAATACTCGAAAAGATGTTTGATTTCACTAATGAATGTAAAAGCGAAACTTAAATTTAGCAGGATCCATTTTTCATTTGCCAGATTGGCAACAATTTAAAACTTTGATAATTCTCTGAGGTGTTGAAGATATAGGGAAAAGGGCAGTCATGTTATGAACAATCACTTTGGAGGCTATTATCTAAGGCTATCAAAATATAAAGTGTGTGTGTGTGTTTTCAAGACAAAATTTAGAAAGATTGATGTTTTTTAAGAGAATGGTTAAGTTAGCTCTGATCACTATTCAATGGAATATCTTCCTGTTCTTAAAGCCTGAGGTTGGTTTTATATGCTGACAGAGTATCCATGCTGTGTGATTCAGTGGACAAAAAGCAAGGTATACCTGTAGTAAAATCCTGTCTTTACAAAGATACGAAACAAGTCAGTATGAGCATGGACACACTGGAAGTATATGGAGGAAGTCTGAAAAGCCACATGGCGCACTGTGCAGGGGCTCCCAGCAGAGTGGGAGGGGAAGTGTGAGAGAACATTTCATTTTGTATGGATACTTCCATATTGTTTGCATTTAAAAAGATAATAAGGATGCATTACTATTGTAATTTTAAAACTCAAGAAGGAACAAAAGACCAGATGGAGGGTCTAAATGAATTTGGAAATTTCTCTTTTCCTTTCTTAGTACTCCCTTAGGTTCTAAAGCTTGTTTTAAAAATAAAGACTTGGTAGTGTTTTAACACAATGCTTTGTGCTTTTGCATTTTGCTTCTACTACTTAATTCCTTATGTGTTAAATCTAAAATTTCATAATTAAAAGTATTACCTTATGGCATTTATTGAATATTTAAAGTGGGTACTGATTATCAAATAAATATATCCTGAATATTTACACTTAATATTTAGGTTAAAAAGGTATTCTAGACTTCCCAGTGGATCTAGAACTCACATGCTATAACACATAATATAGAAAAGATCTAGATATATTTTAAGTAATTTGAACACGTTAGAAAGCAAATGTCTTTAAGGGAGCGAAACCATTTACTTTATAACTGCTATTGGAATAAAATTCAAGGATAAAATGTTCCTATTATAGGCAGTTAGTTATGCAGTACCCACTAATAATGCTCAGCCCTTTTCATCTTCAAAGCATTATATTACATTAATTAGTCCTTATAGCATCCTTACAAATGCAGGTCATTGTCACTATCCCTATTTTTTCAGGTGGAGAAATCGAGGCAGAGAGATTTAATGATTTGGGGTAAATTCATCATAGCAGGATTAGAATGAAGGCATTTTTGGCTCAGAGCCCAGCATTCATAACAGTAGGACCACACCTTCTTTAGCAGACTCAATTCCTATGTCCTTGATAAAACTTTTCATTAAATAGTATTGAGGTCATCTCTATATTAAAATTAAAAGCCAAAAAATTTGATTAGTATGTAACCATTAAAACACACACACACACACACACACACACACACACACACACGCACTTTCTTTTCTGTGGGTTTCCCTAACACTATATTGTCTTTTCCATTGTCTCCTTGTCAGAGAATTACCAAGATAATTTTCTCAACTTTATTTTTCTTTTGGGATCTCATTCAGTGGCTTTAACTATCCTTTCCATTTAGAAAATTCTAAAGTAGTTTTTAAATGGTCCAGGCCCTTTTCTATATTTTTAGCTAATAGCCAAACATATACCCAGATAACTAACTCCCTTGTACCTTAAACTCCCACTGTGCCTAAAATTCCACTTAATACCTCCTCTTCTAGACTAATCTGTTTCTATGTGTGTTTACATTGAAGTCCTCTCCCTTGATTCTAGGATAAACCTGGTGGGAACAAATCTGAGTAAGGAGTTCAGGAAGGATGGTATTTGTGGGTTCTTTGCCAGGGTGAAGAAACTGAATTACAGTCTAAGAAGAGGAAGAGCCAGAGTTACAAACTGAGGGGCAAGGCAAAAGGGTACCAGGAGACCAAGTAGTGAGGTTAATGGCTAGAAAAACTGAGGTGTGTGGGTTGAGTAGTTGAGTCAGTCATTGTGAACAGATGGAGTGCACCGGTACCCTTTGCTGGGCACAGGATGATGGAGGCAGGACTGTTCAGTGGAGCCGCATTCAAGGCAAGGGTCATGGTCTGTGTGGTAACCAGATCTCCATCTCTTGGTGGTCATTCCATAGTCTTCCTTCTCCCTCACTTTCACAATTCATCAGTGCCCGTATGCTGTTGGATTGTTTTCTTCAAAAGGTCACTTGAATCTCTTTCTTTACATTCCAGCTGCCACCATCCCAAGTCAAATCCTTGTTACTGAGTATTAGTGTTATCTGTTACTTTAATTGCTTTTCTCATGAGTGGTATCAAATCTTTTTCCATTCTTAGACTATGCCACCCACCCAGTTAATCTTCCAACAGTTCTGATCTGTTGCTTATTCTTGCTAAAAACTTTCCCTGATCAGAAGCTTTTCCTTATTCCTCATTAGCTACCCAGAAAATATATAGTCCTAATTCCTAAGTTTGGCATTCAAACACATTTTTGTATAGCCCTGGTTTCTCTCTTTTACCTGTATACCAAAACAGATTGCTTATTCTTCAAATAAGCCTTGCATTATTTATGTCTGATTTATGCTTTGTGTATCATTCCTCCTTTTTATCTTATCCCTCTCTTGCAAAATCTAACAGTCCTCAAATGCTTCTATTTTATAAGATCATTTCTTTGTCAAGCAAGAACATCTATGGAACACCTGTAGCCCTTTGTTAATGTTATTAAATTAGCACTTATGACAGATTTCATGTTGTTGTTTTGCGGTACTGGGGATTGAACCCAGGGGCATTCTACCTCTGAGCTACACCCCCAGTCTTTTTTTATCTATTTTTGTTTGTTTGTTTTGAAACAGGGTCTTGGTAGGTTGTCGAGAGTCTCCCTAAGTTTCTGAGGCTGTCCTCAAACTTGTGATCCCCTGGTCTCAGCCTCTCAAGTACTGGGATTATAGGTGCGTGCCACCACACCCAGCTGTATTATTATTTTTGTGGTTACTTTATCTGATATTCTGGATCATAAGCTATTTGATAGTAGAGACCCTGTTATATAAATCTTTGAGATTTACAGTAAACTATTGTACTTACAAGGTGCTCAATGTGTTTGTGATATTTAATTATATTTAGGTATCATAAGGCTCTGTAATCTCAAATGAGCCAGAGTTCCTAGTAGTTCAGTCTTTTTGTTCAATAAATGCAGTCCGAACTTGAAGTCTCCTTATTTTGAGACTCCCCTGCCTTTTACATGAACTTTACCATGCTTAATTCTTTGGCTTAGTGTTAAGTTTTTTTTTCTTTTTTTGTGGTGCTGAGATTCAAACCCAGGGCTTCATGCATGTTATGCAAGTGCACTGCCATTGAGCATAGCCACAGTCCCCTAGAGTTGAATATTTTTAATAAATATTTATTTCTGGTAACATGCCTTTGATTAAATATATTCATAAATATACTTAACAGGTATTAATATAAACTATGTTGATGACATTAGATAAGTGATTCTGGGGTAATACACTAAATTTTATGTAATTTGAAAATTATCTAATGATAACTGTAACCCCTTATACAACTGACCAGCGGTTTATCTAAATTCATGCTGTTTAGTTGTCTTTATTTTTGTACATTTTCAATTAGCAAATAGATATTTCTCAGAAAAATCTGTTGATAATAAACAGTAAGTATTCCTTCTAAGCTTGTGCCCAAGAAGGATTCCCTTAGGCTCTTTGCAGTACTTTGCTAATACACATCCATTTTAAATGTCTTGTTGGCGCCATGGTATCATTTATCTTTGTTATAACTACAACAGTGTCTTCTCTTGCTTAATTCTTTCTTTGCTATCATGTTTTACATTAGGGTTTTATTTGCCCTCAAGCTTCCTGTCCTCCCCATAGCAGTCAAAATAGCTGGCTTCAGAAACCAGGGGACTGCATACCTAACTACCCTGGCAGAAGACAAGCATTTTGCAATATATTAAGTGCCAAGTAATCTCTACTTCCAAAGCAGAGTTTTTATTTTTCCAAAGAAGATTGTCAACAGTGTATTAGTGAAATGATTTTTATTTTGCATGTTATTTTCTCAAAATTTAGTCTATACAGTTACAATTATTCTAAAGGAAAATAAATAGTATTTAATTCTAATGTAACCCAAATTGAAGGGAAGTTCTTAAAAGTCAAAACTTTTTCAGGATGGAAGTGGAAAGTATAAGGGGGCTTTTTAGGATCCTCTCATTTCTTTGTCCTCAGAATTTGAACTATCTTCAATTCTCATCCATATATGAGAATAGTCATCCTAATTCATTCTCTTGTGGAGACCAGAAGTAATTCTTTTTCCTATTCTATATTAGGACAGCTTGCTATGTTTTAAAATTAATACATTCCTTCCCCCACTGTACAACTGTGTTTGTTCTAGTTCTATATAATGTGCATTGGTTTACCTCACAGAGAAATGCAGAAAGGCACTGAGTGGGGCAGCATTCTTAGCCTCCTTTGATAGGTACCCCTTAACTATTTCAGTACATTTTCAGTTTCTGCCTACACCTCCTTCCCAAAATGCAGAATCCAACATTCTTCTGAAATTCTTTTCTTCCCTACTTCAAAACAACTATTTATGCACTAATACAATATTTGAATAATACATGCTCAGTCTTGACTACTTCCTCCAGGCAGATTTTTCAAACCAGGAAATTATCAGCATTCTTTTTAACTGGTGGCATTCTTGAGTAAGATGCAAGACGCTTAAAGGTGTTTTAAAACCCAGCACAGTATATAAAGATGGCAAGACATCTTGAAGACTAAAAAGGATATTAATTGGTCCCCTCCTACTCTGCTCATCTAGTTATTATTGTAGATTTTTATAAATTTACTTTATTTACTCCATTAATTCTCCTTAATTTACATGATCTTCCTGGCAGATATTTGAAGTCCAGGGGGAAAGGATAAATAGCACAAATTTGACTCTCTCTTGCCCCCTGTTAAGCATGACCCCTTGCAAAGCCCTCTCTTTAATCAGAATTATTTTGGGGTGTCCACAGGGTTTGTGACATGTGTTCATAAACAAGTCCAGTCATTTACCAGCGGACAGTGGCCATTTTCTTCTCATTTGCTTCAACCACTATGTGCCAGACCTCCTCCCCCTCAGCCAATTATTGCTGCCATTTCTTCAGGTTGCAGGGATCATTCCTTGGTTGCCATATCTACTTCTGCTGGACACAGGTTCTGTTTTATCTGAGAACCATCACTCTTACTGATTACACTAATGGAACAGGCCACCATCTTGCTTACTTTCTGCAAGGCACCACCTCTTTCAGCCACTTCTTCCTGATACCAACAGTCTCTGTTGGGCCACAAGGAGGTTCTTTTTTTTTTTTTTGCGGTACCGGGGATTGAACGCAGGGGTGTTCTACCTCCGCGCTACACCCCCGGCCCTATTTTTTATACTTTATTTTGAAACCGGGTCTCACGAAGTTGCGGAGGGCCTCACTAAGGAGAGAGAGAGAGAGAGAGAGAGAAAGAGAGAGAGAGAGAGAGAGAGAGAGAGAGAGAGAGCTGAGGCTGGCCGCGAACCCGGATCCTCCGGTCTCCGCCTCCCAAAGTACTGGGATTACAAGCGTGCGCCACCACGCCTGGCAAGGAGGTTCTTTATACAGCAGAAAGAGAACGTCTCTTCCTTTTGCCTGTGCTTTTTAATGGAAACTGGAGCAGTGTTGTTTGTACCTCAGAGCATTTAGACAAATAGCTTGTACATTTTTCTTAGTCCTCCGACCCCTACTGGAATTAGATATGAATGAATCCTTGGGTGCTGAGCTGGAAGACAAGTCTAGATCATAGACTCTATACTGTCGTATCTTCAGAATTCATTTATGTCCAAATGCAAATGATGGATGGTTTTCCTCTTGCTACAGAGCTTTCTACAGAGCCCATTTTACCTGTTGTCCCCCAAATACCACACTTTCTGCATGGTTTAGGACCTTCAAAGTGGATCTATTCGTTTTTCAAGTTAAAGGCATTTCTCCCTCTTATACATCGCCAATGTGGAATATAAAGAAAACTATACTCTCCATTTCTGTTATCAGGAGAAAATTTTGGCAGATTCTTGATTATTGAATTGACATAAATTGAAAAATAGAATTCAAGTGTTGTCCCCTTTTGATATTAAGTAAAGGTACAGCCCTCGTAGTTACATCTATAAAATTTTATCTGTATTTAATTTATATGATAAAATCTTTTTATGCAACAACGAACAGCTAAACTTCAGTCTTATCATTGCCCAAATAGCCATAAAATATAATTATTGGTATATGGCAGCCAGCATCTGATTACAGTAGGGTAGATCCAGAGATTGAGGGGCTCTTTTTTTCATCGCTTACCCTTTCCTTTAATGCAAGAAAGAGAATGAATTCAGATCAACCTCAAATTTGCTATTATTATTATAGCCTCTTTTCTTCTAACCATTTTTTTTTTTTTTTGCGGTACTGGGGATTGAACCCAGGGGCATTTTACCTCCGAGCTACACTCCAGGCCCTATTTTTTTATACTTTATTTGAAATCGGGTCTCACGAAGTTGCAAAGGGCTTCACTAAGTAGCTGAGGCTGACCACGAACCTGGATCCCCCAGTCTCCGCCTTCCAAGTACTGGGATTACAAGCGTGGCTTTCTGGGATTACACGCCTGGCTTTCTTCTAACCATTTTCAACAACATCTTTCGCTCACTTTCCACCATGCACCTGACCCCACTGCCATCCTTGGGACGTCCCTTCCTTTTACTCCCACTGCCGTGTATGCTGCCTCCCACACCTCTGCACACTCCAGCGCAGCAGAGCACTATGGTTGTCAGCACAGCCTATGGAGATAGTGTACTTAGACTCAAAGCCTGCCTCTACCACCTGCTGGCCATGTGACCTCTCTATGCCTCAGTTTCTTCTTTGTGGAAGTAGCGATGATACTACCTCAAAGAGTCACTGTGAGGATTAAATGGGTTACCACATATAAAAAGTTCAGAACAGGTGTTTGGTGTTTTCTGTTATTGTTGTTACCATCATCTAACTGGTGAAATCCTGTGCTTCTTTGAGGACCCACTAACATTGCATATCTTCTCTGTAGCTTTCTTACAGCCCTGCTGTTCAGGCAGAATTGGGTCTCTCTTTTCTGTGGCCGCATTTTTTCACTCTGCCATTTCAATTCTTGGCATGCTGTGTTGAGCATGCATCTGTTTCTTGATTCTAAGTGCATTGAGGTCCTGTAAAGGTGAAGGAAGGACCAAGGAAGTTTGTACTATGACTAAAATTGTTTTGGATTAGCACCCCAATGAATAGTATGGGAAATATTTTTAGTCACTCCTAATGTTAAAGAAGTAGAAGGCTTTTTCCTCCTTTAACAGATTGTAAATGATCAAACCTTCGTTATACAGAAGTTTATTGGAAATAATTATTTTTATTATTTTTGTAAATCATAGTTTAAATTATTACATATATTTCTAATATGTAGCATAGTATATCTAGTATAGTACCACATGAATCT
Organism: Glis glis; assembly: GCA_004027185.1. Lineage (NCBI taxonomy): Eukaryota > Metazoa > Chordata > Mammalia > Rodentia > Gliridae > Glis > Glis glis. The sequence continues at coordinate 16,116 of PVJS01001273.1, forward strand.
CCAAGCAAACATTTGAAGTTATATATATTTTCTTTTAAATGTTTGTAAAATATTCTTTTTTTTTCTGATTCAGATCAACTAGCTTTCTCTCAGTCAGTCCAAATTGATAAGGTTCTACTTGATTTAAAAAAAAGTATCAGCCAGGCATGGTGGCCCATGTTTGTAATCTTAGTACTTGGGAGGCTGAGATAGGAGGATTGCAGGTTTGAGACCATCCTTAGCAACTTAGACCCTGTTTCAACATAAAAATAAAATCAGACTGGAGGTGTAGTTCAGAGGTAGAATGCCCCTGGGTTCAATCCCCAGTAAAACACACACACATACACACACACACACACACACACACACACACAAACACACACGTATCAATAGTATCCATCACTATCTCCTGCTATTAAAATGGTAGGAAATATAGTATGTGCATTTTCACTATCTAGGTTTTTTTTTTAAATGCAGTTAGAATAGATTATCTACCTCCATCATGACATGCAGATTAACAAACTAATCCAAATGTTAATGTGGTTTCACATAGTTTACTTTTAAGCACTTGTGTTTCATATAATAGTAACTATATACCATTTACCTTGCAAATTCCACTTTAATTAGCTTGTTTGTATGGGGGAGATCTTAAATATTTGCTTTATATATTAAAAATGTACCACAAATGTGCTTATACTCAATAACTACCTAATAACATCTTTCTTTTCCTTAAAATTATAACTTAAAAAAGCTGGGCATGGTGGTGCATGCTTGTAATCCCAGTACTTGGGGGGCTGAGACAGGAGGATTGCAGGTTCACGGCCAGCCTCAGCTACTTAGTGAGGCCCTCTGCAACTTAGTGAGACTCTATTTCAAAATGAAGAATAAAAAATAGGGCTGGGGGTGTAGCTCGGAGGTAGAATGCCCCTCCTAGGGCATTCTAGTGTAGGTCAGAGGTAGAAACCCCTGGGGTTCAATCCCCAGTACCACAAAAACAAACAAAACTTAAAGATACTCAAAGACTATATTAAATTCAGGAAAAGAAGTATATTTTTCCTTTTTCTAGAGTTTATTTCTGCATGGTTAACCAAATTCATTTGTGTGTGTTTATTCTTATGGAGCATATCTCAAATATCAGTTGTGGAAATTGATTCTTTTTACTATTTCTAAGGAATCTTGGCTTTATTGGCAATAGAAGATAATTAATTGGTACCTCTTTTTAATTATTTTTTAAACAGGAAAGAGATCCCTTCTGCCATCAGATGTCTTTCTGTTTGACCGAACTACACCTGTGGTCTTTGAAGAATACCTTACACATTGAGGGTAAATGAACTCTGGATCAATTTCATTTTTTTTCAAATATGTTGCACCATTATAAATAAGTAGTAGAAAAGGGTAGAACCTGAACTCTCCAGTTGGAGTTGTACTCCTCTCTCTCTATCTATATCTATATCTATATCTATATCTATATCTATCTCTCTATATATATCTATCTATATCTATCTATCTATCTATCTATATATATATCTTTGTCTCTATCTCATCTCTCTCTTTTTGTGGTAATGGCAATTCTCCCTCTGAACTACACCACCAGCCCCATTTTATTTTATTTTTTAATTTTGAGACAGGGTCTCACTAAGGTTGTTGAGAGCCTTGCTAAGTTGTTGAGGCTGACTTCGGACCTGTGATCCTCCTGTCTCAGCCTCCCAAGTACCAGGATTGCAGGCATATGCCAGTACACTTAGTGCCACTCTTCTTTTTATCTTTAATGAAAAAGTGGGTAATGGAGCATAATTTTTTAATTACTCTTATTAACTTATTTTTTTCAGCTTGAGTTGGTTTTTTAGATTTGAAAATCAGTTTTATTTTTATTTATTTTTTTTTTTTGCGGTACCGGGGATTGAACGCAGGGGCGTTCTACCTCCGCGCTACTCCCCCGGCCCTATTTTTTATACTTTATTTTGAAACCAGGTCTCACGAAGTTGCGGAGGGCCTCACTAAGGAGAGAGAGAGAGAGAGAGAGAGAGAAAGAGAGAGAGAGAGACAGGGAGAGAGAGAGCGAGAGAGGTGAGGCTGGCCGCGAACCCGGATCCTCCGGTCTCCGCCTCCCAAAGTACTGGGATTACAAGCGTGCGCCACCACGCCCGGCTAGTTTTATTGGTTTATTTGTTTCCTCGTAAGATACACACAATAGTTTTTTTTCTGTGATTGTCTGTTCATAATAACTGATTTATTATCATAAATATTTTCAGGCTAGCTAATGGTAAAGGCATTTCTAGTTGATATTAAAATAACATTTTCAGCCGTGCGTGGTGGTGCACGCTTGTAATCCCAGTACTTAGGAGGCTGAGACTGGAGGATCCAGGTTTGCGGCCAGCCTCAGCTACTTAGTGAGGCCCTCTGCAACTTAGAGAGACCCTTTTTCAAAATAAAGAGAAAAATAGGGCTGGGGGTGTAGCTCAGAGGAAGAAGCCCCTGGGTTCAATCCCCAGTACCGCAAAAAAAAAAAAAACATTTTCAAGCATATAGCTAAGATGTACCATTATTTTTATGTTCTTTGCATATCACATTTCTTGGGGTAGAATGATTTAAGTGTGCTTTAATAGTGCTTCTTAAGATTATTGGGTAAATTAGTGCAACCACTTTGGAAAATAGTGTGGAGGATCCTCAGAAGAATGGGAATGAACCTACCATATGACCTAGCAATACCATTTCTAGGCATCTACCCAAAAGAACTGAAACCAAACTACCAGACTAATGCATGTGTATCTATGTTTATTGCTGCACAATTCACAATTGCCAAACTTTGGAACCAGCCAAGGTGTCCATCAACAGATGAATGGATTAAGACTATGGGATATGTACACAATGGAATTTTACACAGCCATAAAGAAGAACAAAATTATATCATTTGCAGGGAAATGGAGGGAACTGGAAAACATTATGCTAAGTGAGATTAGTTAGTCACAAAGAGTGAAAAGTCGGATGTTCTCCCTAATATGTGGAAGCTAGGGAGAATGGGACTTAAAAGGGACCCCAGACAAAGAAGGAGAAAACTTTAGTTGAGCAAAGAAGGCGACCTAGCTGAGGGAGATGGGACGGGGATGAGGGAAATACACTAATGCACACGATGTATATACACAAACTTGTCAGAGTCATTCACTATGCTGAGCATGAAAAGGAGACAAGGGGGAGGGTGGGATTTGAGGGAGGGCTAAATGAGCAATGTGTGCATGCATGCTTCTGATACCCCGACACTTATCAAAATGTATAACTACAATGCACCAATAAATAAAATTTAAAAAATGTAAAAAAAGATTAGTTGGACCTTAAAGAATAAAAGACTGATACTTGGCAAAAATAAAATAAAATAAAATACTAAAAAAAGATTATTGGATAAAATATATTTCATTAGAAAAAAAATCCTTACAGGCGGGCATGGTAGTGCATGCCTATAATCTCAGTACTTGGGAGACTGAGACAAGAGGACCAGCCTCAGCAACTTAGTGAGACCCTGTTTAAAAAAAAAAAACAAATAGGACTGGGGGAATAACTCAGAGGTAGCATGCCTCTAGATTCAATTATCCGTATCACACACACACACACACACACACACACACACACAAGTCATTAAAAAGTATTTTCTTCTTTAATTTTCCAAAGCAACTTTTGTATTTAGGAGGAAATTTTTATATATATATATGCCTTTTGATATTATATCATTATTAAGAAAATAGTTTTTCCTTCAAATAATCACTTCTTTATATTGAATATATAATTATAGATGAATGTCATATTTTTATTAAGTTTATCTTCCTTAAAATGTATGAGGGTAGAATTTCTAGTTAAAGATTTAACATGCATTTGCTTCTTTTCAAAATTCTTCTAAAATGAGGGTAAATTAATTAAAATGAAGAAGGCATAAACTCAAAAGGATTAAGAAAAGAGGAAAGAGGACAACTGCAATTAGACAATTTCTGGAAGATGAGAAGGTTGAAGGAATTGGCAGAGCTGAAAGATCTAAGCATCCTACAGAGGGGAATTCCACTGACATCCTTTTGTGTCTCAAAACTCTGGAAAAGTGCAGAAAGTTGACTACTCAGATATTGCAGAAGATAGGGATATGCTGTGAGGGTGACATAAAGGGGACATGGAAGTCTGCATAAGTAGTAGTGAGATACCTCTCATTCTGTGGAAATATTTATTTAACAAGGCTCTAAACTTGGGGACACCAGACCCAACAATACTACATGCTGATGGGTGAGGTCCTCTTAATCCCCCTTGGTTCTGGGAATTTTATGTCTATTTGTACACTTTCCAAGAAAGAGGAGCTTGAGGAATTCCTCTCTAGTGTGACTGCATGGCACCTAAGAGGCCTATCCACACTGACATTTGAGGGAGTCCTCCAACGAAATACCCTGGTATGTGGCTGATCACCCCATTGGCAAGCCCTATTTATGTATGCAGAGATTCTAGGTAGCTTTCTAGTGCCTCACTGAAAAATATGAACAGAATACTAACGACTACCAGATACTTGAGGAATGTCTTCTACAGAAAAGAAAACAAAACATATAGGTGAAAGGATTTCTGAAGAAATAAAGATAATGTAGGAAGGGAAAAGAAAGTGCAATAGAGACGTAAGGAAAAATATTGAATCCATGAAGCAAGAAACAAAATACAGAAGCTTCAGAAGACATATACAAATCTCTTAGAACTTGAAAATGTGAGCCGGGCGTGGTGGTGCATGCCTGTAATCCCTGTACTTGGGAGGCTGAGACAGGAGGATCACAGGTTTGCAGCTGGCCTCAGCAACCTAGTGAGACCCTATTTCAAAATTAAAAAGGGCTGGGGGTATAGCTCAGAGGTAGAATGCCCCCGGCTTCAATCCCCAGTACCACAGAAAGAAAGAAAGAAATTGAAAATGTGTAAAAATTTTTTTTAGCTGAAAAGAATAAAAATACCAATGGGGGGGGGGGAGGAGAATGCCGCAAAGAGAATCAGCTTGTTTCACTGCTAGTCAGAGTTTTTAATTGAAGTATTTTCTTTTGATCACAATTGCTTACTTTCATCTTTCTCATTCCCTTATTTCTATATATCCAGGGTTTTGTTTGTTTGTTTGTTTTTTGTTTCTTTGAGACTAACAACCTTTTAATCTCTTGAATTCTCCTAGTGCATTAGGCTTCTCTTCACTTATCCTCCTGCTGGGCTCATACGTCATGTTTGGAAATCTGATTAATTCCATCTTGATTCCCTTCTCCTAGCCTTCTATTTCTTGACACAGAAACTGCTTCCCTGCCCCTCCATCTGTCCTAAAGTCCTTCGTCCCTGCTCCTTCTATTCCGCGGCAGTGTGTGGTTTTTAGAGAAGAATCCCACAGTGGTGCACAGTGGCCTCCTGAAGAAGTGAAGGTCTTCAGCCCTACCCGGATCTCTAGCAGGGATCGCCCAGTCTTTCTGTGGGGAACATTCTTCTCTTTGAACCCATGTAAAATTTTCCTTCTTCTTTAGGACTCAGCTTTATATGTCACTTAGAAGCTTTTCCTGCCATCTAGACTAAGTTAGTAACCCTGTCAACATGCTCTCATTATGCTTCACATCTGAAGTATTTTTAAATTTTTTGAAATAATCACAAACTTACAGAAAAATTGTCAGCTCAGAGAATCTTTTTTTCTTGAACCCTTTGAAAGTAAGTTTCAGACCCGATGCCTTTCATCCCTAAATACATTAGTGTGTATTTCCTGCAAAAAGGCTGTTGTCCTGAATCATTGCTATGTGGACATCAAAATCAGGAAATAAATGATGATACACATCAGTCTAAACTGACCATTTCACCAGTTGTCCCACTAATGTCCCTTACTGTGTGTGTGTGGTCTGGGGATTGAACCTAGGGATGCTCTACCTCCAAGCTACACCCCCAGCCCTATTTTATTTTCTAGTTTGAGCAGGGTCTTGCTAAGTTGCTGAGGGCCTTGCTAAATTGCCGAGCCTGGCCATGAACCTGCGATCCTCCTGTCTCAGCCTCCCAAGTACTGAGATTATGGGCATGTGTCACCATGCTCAGCTAATGTCCTTTTTTAGTAAAGGAATCGTGTTCAGAACCACATGTTGTTTTTACCTTTCATGTCTCTTTACTATGCTTCATTCTGGAACAGATCTTTTATCCCTTTCCTTAAAAACAAAACAAAAAACACTTTAATGACCTTAACACTTTCGAAAATTTTTGTCTGTTTTTAAAGATATTCCTACATATGGATATGTTCTAGTTTCTTCACAATTTAGATTCAGATTATGCGTGTTTGGTGGGACTATCCCAGAAATGATGCTGTGTTCTCAGTGGATCCTATCAAGTGGTGCGTAATTTCAGTTTGTCTCTTTTCTGATTAATGTTTATGGTTACTTGGTTAAAGTGGGTCTGATAGGCTTCACTGCAAAATTACTCTTTTGTGATTAATAAGTATTTTATAAGGGGGTACCTTGAAATTATATGTATCCAGTTCCTCCTCACACTTTAAATATATTCATTATTTATTTTGTTTCTATGGATTCATTTAATGTTTATAATTTATCACTATCATTACTTATATTGGTGTTTAAATTGTCCCTAATGGGCTCAGAGGGATCCCGTTCAAGATGGCTTCTGTGTCTTTTTGACACATCCCTGTCAATATTTGAGCACATCCATTCTAGGCTCATATTGTACCTTCTTTTCCCTATCCTTGGAATCAGTCACTTCTCTAAGGAGCCTGGTTCCTTTCAGAGGAGAACGGTGTCTAGAAGTCAAGGTGTGCTTTCGGTATTCTCATTGCTATGGGATTATTGCTTCTCCCAGGCCCGCTCAGTGGGTAGAGCTTAGGAGACATGTGTATGTATGTGTGCACACATGTTTACATGCATATTCATTTCTATATCCCTATATATTGAAAACCCTGAGTTCACATTGGTACCTCCAATTTCAATGATCACTGCAAGGTTCATTTTAGTTTTTCTACTTTTCATATTTATCCTTTTCTTTTCAGATAGTAGGAAACCTGGAGCTCCCATATCTTTTATTTATTTACTTAATCACCCAGTTTGCAATCAGTCTTCTCTGTGGCTACTCCCTCCCCTACATGAATATACTCCTCACCCCATGTGGGTTTTGACACACTATACTGGAGTGCCCATATATGGATGTCCTGCTCATCTTGTTCATCTTCTAATACCCCACACCAGGCCATTGCCTCATGGGAATGTCGTCTAGACCCACAAGGGTTCTAACATACCATGTCATGCTGACTCTCTTCATGGACACTTTTCTCATCCAGCTCTGAACCCCTTGTGGGACAGGTCTCCTGATGAGGATGGCCACCTTGTCCTACTTAGAGTTTGACAATTCCACTCTGGGTCAGATGTAGTAGGTCAGACTTGTGCACAGAACTCAGGGTCCCTTATGATCTTCATAGTTCTATTCTAGAGTTGTAGTAAACATTTGGATGGATATAATGATGATGTAATTATAGGCTGGAATCTCTCTCAATCTCTCTCTCTCCCTCCCTCCCTCCCTCCCTCCCTCCCTCCCTTCCTCCTTCCCTCCTTCCCTCCCTCCCACCTCTCTCTCCTCTCTCTTCTCTCTCCTCTCTCTCCTTTCTCATACCGGGGATTGAACCCAGGGCATTCCACCTCTGAGCTACACTCCCAGCTCTTTTTAATTTTTTATTTTAAAATAGGGCATCAGCCAGGTGTGGCGGTGCATGCTTGGGAGGCTGAGACAGGAGGATCACAGATTTGAGACCAGCCTCAGCAATTTAGTGAGTCCCTCAGCAACTTAGTGAGACCCTGTTTCAAAATAAAAAATAAGCCTGGTATGGTGGTACATTCCTATAATCCTAGTACTTGGGAGGCTGAGATAGGAGGATTGCAGGTTCATGGCTTGCCTCAGCAATTCAGCGAGGCCTTTCACAATTTAGTGAGACCTGTTTCAAAATAAAAAAAAAATATATATATATATATATGGCTGAGGGTGTAGCTCAGAAGTAGAATGCCCCTGGGTTCAATCCCCAGTATCACAAAAATGTGGGGGGGCTGGGGCTGTAGTTTAGAGGTAGAACGCCCTTGGGTTCAATCCTCAGTAAAACACCTGGCTAGAATGGAATCTTTTTTTTTTTTTGTACTAGAGATTTAACCTAGGGGCATTCTACCTCTGAGCTACACCCCCAGTCCTTTTTTTAAATTTTTTTTTTTTGAAACAAGGTCTCACTAAGTTGCTGAGGTTGGCTCAAACCTGTGATCCTCCTTTCTCAGTCTCCCAAGTACTGGGATTACAGGCATGTGCAACTGTGCCCAGCTTAGACTGGAATCTTTTAATAGAGGATGTGCCTGTATGCATAGTGCCTGTGGTTCTTGGCTTTAAACAATGACCTTTTTTATTGAAGTAAACATGTACTGAAAAGTCTACAAATCATAAGAATATGTTATGAACTATCAAAAAGTGAGTGCATCTATAAAATTACCACGCAGGTCAAGAAATAAAATATCAGTAGTCAAGAAGTCCTACTCATGTCTTCTCCCAGTCAATCCTTGGTGCATGTTTTCAATCAAACTAGTACACATAAAACTGTATTCTTTAAGCCAGGCGTGGTGGCACATGCCTGTAATCCCAGTACTTGGGAGGCTGAGACAGGAGGATCTCAGGTTTGAAGTCAGCCTCAGCAATTTAGTGAGGCCCACCACAACTTAGTGAGACCCTGTTTCCAAATAAAAAAATAAAATAGGACTGGGGGTATAGCCAGGAGGTAGAAGGCCCCTGGGTTCCACCTCCAGTACCACAAAAAACCCCCAAAACAAAAAAAAACCCAAACTGTATTCTTTAAAATTGTGTGTCTTAATTAATGTCATGATGAATAAAATAGAGCTTAAGTAAGTATACATTATTGACTTTTGAACAACTATGTTTGAAGAGGTAATTATACTTTTTTGGTTATCAGTTTGAGGAAGTTGGGAGCAGTCAGTCACTAGGGGGCAGCCTATACTGCTTCCACTGCTCTAGAGACAGTCGTATCCTCCTCATGGTAGTAACTGAGAATTATTTTGCATGGAAGAAAACAAATGTTACTTCAATGAAAGAAATATTTTATTATTCATAGATACAGTGAAAATGGACAAAATTATTCTGTTCTTCTGTATATAAATTGCAAGAAAAGATTCCTTAGTTAAATCAATGTCAACATCTGGGAAACCTAGCTTTGTTTACCTAGCCCCAGCAGAGCATCCATATTTGAATGAGTTTGGAAGCTTTTTGAATCTAAACAAGTTTCAGATAATAATTTATCCATACCTCCTTGTAATCTTCCCTTTCTTTCTTGCAGATTCCCCCCCCCCCCCGCCCCAAATGCTGTAAGATGGGAACAAGGCTCTTGAGCTAAATTGGAGACAAGCAAGCCACAGCTCAGAATCCAACAGCTAGGGCATTTTCTTCCATCCACTGATTTCATTTGGCATTGCTTAGTGGCAGTTCCTTTTGGTAGCGCCCTGTGAAAAATATCAGAGGAAGTGTGAAAAAGAAAACTTGGTCTTCCTTGATTTCAGTTCTTTACTAATCTTTTCCTCATGCCATTCTAGTTTTGTGTAAATTTTTTTCTCATTAGATTGATAAAGTTTCCAGTTTCTGCATATCCCTAGAATAGATGAACCCATGTCCAGATGCTTTTGAGCTATTTTATTTCTAGTAACATAAGGAGACTGTTTCTGCTCCCCTCCCTACCCTTCCCTTCAATGTAGTATGGTTTGGCTTCTTATTCTCCAGAACTTTTTACCATAATTTAATGTTATTTCTTCCTTTCTATAGATAGAGACATCGGCATCTACCAGTATTATGACAAGAAAGATATACCAGGTAAAGTATCTATTCTATTCAACTAATTCTTATAAACTAAAAATTCTAAGCAACAAAATACTGACCATTAAAAACTCTGTTTTTATGAACTTTAGATAAATTCTAGAATTATTTTAAGAAAAGTTACTTCAGTTATTTGGAAAAAATACTGAGGTTAATATCTACCTGGTCTATATAAAAATAAAGCAGTATTGAGAAAATGCTGTAAAAGAACATGAAAACTTTCATTTTACTGCTGATCAGGCTGATAACAGGATAGTGTATTCACATTTATTTATCGATGTCCCAGTAGAGGGCATTGTTAATGCATGGGCCCCACTGATGCTGGCCTCCTGTATCCTCACCTGATATCTGAAATAGTCATTTCTGAGTGAATGATCAATTTTCTTTATCTGATTAATCCTGTTAATCCTAGAAGTTTTATGATAGGCCAAAAGGTCTCCCTCGCCAGAGTTACTTCCTGTTCTGGTCTCTGTTGTGTGAGCATCCTGTGCGCTTAGCATGGTGGCTAATAGGCTGACTTCATGGTTCTGATGACAGACTGCAGCAGCTTCTCTTCTGGGCTCAGTTGCAGTTCCCTTCCCTGTCTGATGAGATTGGAAGCTCAGGATATTGGCCCACCTGTTGTGCTACGTAAGCCTTTTCACTGCAAATTTAGGAAATGGTATCTATGAGTGAAAACATCCAAATTGTGGCATTTATCTCAAGTATGCTTTTTAAAACTTAGCATAATTTATTAACCTCATAATATTGTAATAACCATTATATATGTACATATTAAAATATAAAACGTTGTAATAAAAATAAATTCCATTTCTTCTTCTTTTTATCTCTCCTCTGCCATGAACGATATCAGTGACAGAGCATGGTAACTTAGAGGAAAAGCAGAAGCTGGCAGAATGTAAGCTTACCTTATATTTTTTGGAATTATTATAAAACTAGAAAGTTCAGTATTACAAACTATTCTGTTTTCTGCACAAATTGGAAATGTTATTTTTTACAAATTTCTTATAAGTTCTCATTGCTTAGATATGTAAGCTTATGTGTAAGACATGTTTGTTAGGCCTTTCTAATTTACACTATTGGAATCTCTCTCTGTCCAATTTTGATAAGATATATGCTTATGTAAATGTTCTTAGTGAATTATATTTACATTATTTAATATATTTAAAATATATGTACCATGCTTAAATTCTGATGGTAATATCTAATTATTCATAGTGCCTAAATTATTGTTAAGAAAATAAAATCAGTGTTATTTTATTTAGTCTTTGCTGGTCTCATATATAAATATGTTATATATATAATATGGCTACAGTGTGATATTTTAATCACTTAAAATTAAATATAATTTAAGGTTTTATTTGGAATATAGCTAGAGCTGAAAATTCCACTTGTTCTCTTGTTTTAAGTTGGTTGAACTGACATTCAATTTTAAAATACTCTATTAGTAGCTGCAAAACAGATTTTAAAATATACATATGCTCTATATATTAAAATTATATTTATAGAGCTAAATTAATTTGTTGAAATAAGATATATAGCAGTTCTCTCTAAATATCTCTATATACTATATATTATATGTATATATGCATACACAACACACACATACACACACATATATACACTCATATATACAACTCTTATTTAGAATTATTAATTAGGAGAACCAAAAGGTGAATTCATTTTTCTGATAAAATAGTTAAAATGAGCTTAACATTTAATTTTTTGTTTGTTTTTTTGTTTTTGTAGTACCAGGATCCAACCCAGGACCTAGTACATGCTAGGCAAGCACTGAAATGCACCGGATTTCAATTTTATGTTTTTAGACAGAACAAGTTTTAGTTTGTTTTAGGGTAACATTGTGACTCTACTAAATAATGTAATCTTTCAGTTACGTTTATTTGAAACAAAACAAAGACATATAATTATTGAATTGTGTAGATCTTAAAGAGGATTATTTTAGATTAAAAAACACTATTATTGCCTAGTTTGTTAAAACTTGAATTCCCCTGATTTTTTTCCATAGTTTCACTATATGATGCTTTGTTCACATTTAAATTCATTTTCTGTATGCTATTTTTGTATTTTATTTCTTTGCTTATGAGATTTCTTTCTTTGCTTTTTATTTATTTACTTATGAGAATTTTCAAGTCTGAGCAGGCCACTTGCAGAATTTGGAATTTCTTTTGGATGGAACATTTAATTTTTTACATGAAAAAGTTACTTTGATGGTAGAGAGGGTCATTTACTCTCAAGTACTACTAGATTCACAGGCCTGTCAAACTTCCCAGGGATTCTCTAAGCCTTGTTGGTTGTCATCATAAAATTATCATCAGGGAGATTGCTTTGTGGTAAAAATCCTGTTCCTATGACAAAGCCCTTTAAAAGGCTGTCATTTGATGATAGAAATGAAACCCACTTCCTCTCAATTATGGAGGTGTTTTATTTTAATCTTCCTAAGGCACACTGCTAAAAAGTGTTTCCTTTTTTAAATCATGTTTAACTAACTGTAGTACATGTTTTATTTGCCAGCACGAGATTATCCTTGGACGCTCAAAAATAGACGCCCAGAAAAACTTCGAGACTCACTCAAAGAGTTGGAGGTATCTTTCAAAAAGTTTCAAAAATGGCAACAAACAAATCTGTTTTAAAACATCTTTCAACAGCTTTAATTTTCATAAAGGATCAGCTCTCGTGGTGATGATAGCTTTGCTTTTGTCCAGTGAGAAGTTCCAAAACAGTCGCATCTTTGTGTGGCATGTTGATTTTTTTTTTTTTTGGTCAGTGAATCAGAAGCACTTTAACTGATGATGACAATGTGTATGGCCAACTGCACTCTCTCTTTTCTCTTGTTCTTCAGGAACTGATGCAAAACAGTCAGTGTGTGCTGAGCAAATGGAAGAACAAATCTGTCTGTCAGGTAAAACAGTTTGACAAGCTTTTGCAGTGTTTCACCAGTGGAGCTGAAAACTATGTAGTAATTGGTATTCTTGTGTTAGGATAGGTAGCGGACAAGAACTTTTTAGGAGTAGATATTTCATAGTTTGAATTCTAGTCATTCTACAACTATTATATATATTGACACAGGCCACCAGGCTACCTCATTAATCACTGTAGTTGTACAACATCCTACACACACTAATAAAAATCTTTTCAGATAATGTTTAATGTTTGGATTTGTCTGAATGTTGTATTAGATATTTACAAGCATAAATTTAATCATCTTTTTGAATGAAGATGATGCCACAGGACAAAAGGTTTTTCTGAATACTACTCTTGTAAGCATTTGTATATACCATGTGAGACCTAATATAACAACACATTTGGTCTTAGTTTTTGAAGCCTCTAAGCTGTGCTGTGTAATATGGTAGCCACTTGTCTTATTCTTCTATTTGAGTAATTAAGTAAAATTAAAAATATAGTTCTTCATTTGCACTCCCCACATTTTAAATTCTCAGTAGCCACATGTTTTCATATTGGACAATGCAGATATAAAACATTTCCATTACAGAAAGTTCTATTGGACAGCCCTATTAGGGCCTATGAAAGTTGATATGAATATTCAGTGAATGGGCCTAGATTTACAACATAATCAGGACATAATAATTAGTATACACTTATCACAAAGTAATGGAAAATGCCTTAGCTTTGCTGATAGGCTTAAGAAATATCATTTGACTAAGAAATTTTACTTCCTTGTGATAAAAAGAATAATCATTAGTCACCCATAAATTGAAGTCACATCATTACTACTAATTATTATAATTTATTTATTGAATCAAACATCCTGTTTAAATTTAAATTTTTATTTACAATGTGACTTATTTCATGTGTAAACATTCTTGTTTGCAGTTTAGGCCCATAGTTCTTTCCATAAATCTACACAACATCAAATTTATAGTAATTATAAACATATCTTAATCTAACTTTTGAATAAAGACTATTGTTTTAGTAGATTATAATTCTTCAGTTTTTGTTTAAAGCAGTCTATCTTTACTCATTGGAGGTATATATTTAGTTATCTCCTCAACTGGCATGAATTTCCAAAAACTGTTTACAAGGCTGAATTAACATTTTTAGAACAGTAATACTTCTTCACTTCATCTTAGCATACTATTCAAAAGGATGGGAGTTATCTTAAAATGATAACATTTTTGCATAAAAATAAGTTTTTTAAAATTTATTTTTTATTTATTACATTTATTGGTGCATTGTAGTTATACATTTTGGTAAGTGTCAGGGTATCAGAAGCATGCATCCACACATTGCTCATTTAGCCCTCCCTCAAATCCCACCCCATTCCCTTAATTAAACTTTAAAACTTGAATAAAAAATGTGCTTCAGAAAGCTTCAAATTTAGTACAACCCCAAAAAGTAGTTCTTAATGCCATTACTCACCTTAAAAACAGGCTCAAAATTATTTGACTGGAGGGCAAGCCTGCCACCTATAGTAAGGTGTGTCTCGTAGCCTCCACCCTTACACACAGGGTAAGTTGGAACATGTCAGACTTCTTAAAATATGCAATGGAGCATCCCAATAGACAGTCCTTTTTAGATAGACTTCATTGCCTTTCAATTTAATAGTGAGGAGATGGAGTTAGAGCAGGATGTCCCTTACTATTGAGTTAATTCAATTTAGAACAGGAATTTTCATGATAGAGTATATAAATTATTATTTTTGTAATTTATAGCCATCTACCAATACTGATTATTCAGGCTGACATACCAATGAGTCTGCGCTTAACATTTCCAGTAGGACTTATCTTATTTTATGTTGTCTTATTTTGTGCTTTATTTCTATGATAGATAAAATATTCCTAAAATAGTCCTCTTATTCCCAGCACATCGTTGATGTGATTGATATATTTTAGCAAGGTAATTTCACCTCTCCCCACAGGTCCAGATCAATCTTTACATCTCTAAGGTCTTTGAGACCTCTTAACATTATCCATCTACTTCTCACTTTATAGACATTACTGTTAGCTAGGTTTTCCAAACGTGTGATAGAGATCTTAAAGATCTCTAATATCACAAGTTAAAAATGTGATACTCAAGCTATATTTTTAGTTTAAGGAAAGAATCCTTTAACCTTTTTGGTTAAATTTTTAGTAAATTTTGTTAAGTTTTACTTAGTCATAAGTAAACCATCTCATTAGGCTCTCTGAAGGTTCTCCTTTTGTGCACCCATCTAGTGTGTAGTTCCAAAGATACCATGGTTAAAACTCTATCAGCGCTTTCTCTATATAGTTAGCCCTAATGTGGCAGCAGTTGACCAGACATAATGTTTTTATGTCTTAGAAGAGAAGTGAAGAAAAGCTCCTGGGCATCTTGGTACTAACACATCTAGACTCTCAGTCTTTGAAACAGGCCGCTCCTTTGCTATGTAAACATTCTTTTTTTTTTTTTTGCCTCAAAGAAATGATAAATTTAGGATTTGGGTCATTTATCTTAGTTGTTATCCCTCTAAGGGATTACTAAATGGTTCAATTGTTTAGACACCAGTGAGGCAACTATAGCAATGTAAAGGATTTTAGAGGATGCAATCTGAGCTTGGATCTTTTCCTATGTCGAATAACTAGGATTTATAGGTTGTCATCATTACCAAAGCTTAATGTCGCTATAAATTATATCATTAAAATGACCTATAAATTATACCATTTAAAAAATAATTCCCATGCTGGGCGTGGTGGTGCATGCTTGTAATCCCAGTACTTGGGAGGCTGAGACAGGGAGGATTGTAGGTTCGCGGCCAGCCTCAGCTACTTAGGCCCTCCGCAACTTAGTGAGACCCTGTTTCAAAATAAAGAATAAAAAATAGGGCTGGGGGTGTAGCACGGAGGTAGAATGCCCCTGGGTTCAATCCCCGGTACCACAAAAAAAAAAGAAAGAATAAAAAAATAGGGCTGGGGGTGTAGCTTGGAGGTAGAATGCCCCTGGGTTCAATGCCCACTACCGCAAAAATAATAATAATAATTCTCTCCACTTGTAAATTCAAAACAGTTTACAAATCAAGACTTACCTATACCTAAGTTTGGGATAAAATTGTCTTTTGAGGTCGGTTTTTCAGACTTTGTCTATTCCTGGTTTGAGATGCATAATATTATGGGATATAAAATTTAGTGTTTTACTTTTACCACCTATTAAATATATAGCTCACTGTTCTTCATCTCCTAAAATCAGTTAATTAACAGAAAGTATTTATAATTTCCTATGTTGATTTTCTTAAACCATTATATAAACCTTTGTTAGGGAAAAGTAGTTTTAGGATTAAAACATTACTTAATTGTTCATCACTCTGGTGGAATTTTTAAATTCCATAAGGTATTTTGATTTTAAGTTATATTCATATTTCAGATTATTGCATAATTAATTTAAAATAATATTTTCAATAAGTGCAGATGTAACTTCACATATATTGATTTTAGATTAAATTATTTGACTCATGTATATACATTTAGCCATAAAAGTGTATAATATATTCAGTTATATTCTGCTTTGTGTCCATAACAATTATACATTTCCAGGTACAATCTTAAAATGCCAAGGAAAGATTCTTTCCATTTTTAATTCCTATAGTGAATTGTTTGACAGGCTATCTAAATACAAGTTATTTTCTAAGTCTGTCACAGATAAATTGTGACGCATTTGATCACAACTTCTTTGATTGTAGAACTTTATCTTTTTATTTTTTATCAAATTGTGTAAAATCAGTTTGAGTTCCTCATAGAATAATAACATAAAAACCAAAGTGTTAAGTTACAACTATTGGTAATAACATATTATTTATACAAAAACTCATCACATAGTGTTTATTGCCTGCTACCTTGGTGGGAGGCACTGTGGGAATCACTGAGGAAATGCAAGGTGTGGGCTGAGCCCCCAGCATTAAAACAGACACACGAATCACTAAGACTAATGACTACCATGACATGACATCAGCTAAAAAGATAGTAGAATCTAGAGAAAGCATAGGCATCAATGTAATCTGAAATAGTTAAGAAAATTTTTGCAGAGAAATTATAATTTTACTTAGACCTAAAAGGATATGTAACATTTGGTTAAGCTGAAAGGAAAGTCATTCCAAGAAATGAGAATTAGATTAATTGAAAATTAAATGGAGTGTCTGCATGATAGTGAGTTGGCAGGCCCATTTGGGAACACTGATTCATGTTGAAACATAAAGTAACATAGCCAGGTGTGATGGTGCATGCCTGTAATCCCAGTACTTGGGAAGCTGAGACAGGAGGATCGCAGCTTCATGGCCAACCTCAGCAACTTAGTGAGACCCTCAGCAACTTAGCAAGACCCTGTTTCAAAATAAAAAAATAAAGCTGGGTGTGGTGACTCACACTTGTAATGCCAGTACTTGGAGGCTGAGACAGGAAGATTGCAGACCAGCCTCAGCAACTTAGTGAGGACCTCTGCAACTTAGTGAGTCCTTGTTTCAAAATAAAGAATAAAATAGGGGTGGGGGTGTAGTTCAGAGGTAGAGTGTCCCCAGATTCAATCCCCAGTCACCTCCCCCACACACAAAGTAATATAAGAGAGTTTTGAAAGCCAGTAAAGAAATTTAGAATGATAGGTAAAAAATTTAGTTTTGGTCACATATGAAGTGACCAGAGGTAATCAAATGATACTATTATTGGAAATACAGATCTGGGATGAAAGGTTGGAGTTGAAAAATTGGGAAGAGACTGCCAAAGAGATGTGTATTAGTCAGCCTTTTGCGGCTATGACCAAAATACCTGACATAAACAACTTAAAGGAGGGAAAGTTCATTTTTACTCATAGCTTTAGAGGTTTCAGCCCATGGTTGGCCAGCACCATTGCTCTGAGGTGAGGCAGAGCATCAGGGTGAAAGAGCATGCTAGAGGAGGGTGCTCAGCTCTTGGCAGCTGGGAAGCAGAGAAAGAAGAGAGCAAGAGGAAGGGGTTGGAAACAAAAGAAACCCTTCCAGGGCACGCCTCCAGTGACCTGCATCTTCCAACTAGGTTCCAACTTAGAGTACATCCCGCCATTAATGGATGAATCCACTGATGAGGGCAGTTCCCTCAGGATCCAGTTGCTTCCTCAAAGCCCCATCTCTGAACACAGGAGAGGCTGGGGACATTCCATATCCAAACCATGACAAGAGAACATTAAACTATCCGATTGGGCACCCTCATGAGTGGAGGTGAGAAGAACTCAGAGCCGAGGATCCTCCCATGTAGGGGACAAGAAAGGAAAAGTTAGTCATCAAAAGAAGCAGAATTGGAGTAATGAGGAACTGTAAGGAAGTTTGTTTCTCTAAATATTAGAGTGCTTGGAAGTCAGAGGATCTGAAAAAAGGGCATCAAGTAGATTGTTTCTTGTTTAATATTTAACCAGTTATAGGTGGGTGTGGTGGCGCACACTTGTAATCCCAGTACTTGGGAGGCTGAGACCAGAGGATATGGGTTCGCGGCCAGCCTCAGCTACTTAGTGAGGCCCTCCAACTTAGTGAGACCCTGTTTCAAAATAAAGAAAAATAGGGCTGGGGGTGTAGCTCGGAGGTAGAATGCCCCTGGGTTCAATTCCCGGTACCGCAAAAAAATTAATTAACCACTTATAAGTCTATATATCATTATTATTATCTGTTAATAGGATTTATTGGGGTTCAACAATAAACCCATCTTTATAGTAGGGACTATGGGATATATTAAATGGAATTATCACCTTTAAAGAATTCCATATATGTTTAGGAAATGGCCAATATACAAAATTAAAGAATAGTTTGAGATTAAATGTTACATTTCTATTTATTTGATTGATTGATTGATTGAGGTACTGGGGATTGATATCACACCTATAGCCTCCTGTTTCAGCCTCCCAAGTACTGGTATTAGAGGTGTGAATAGCCAGTCTGGCTAAATGTTACATTTTTTATACAGTATATAAACACACCTACATTTCAGGAATTGTTACTGATTAAAGTTCTGTTACTGATTAAAGTTTTTATAGAGACAACTGGACTTAAAGTAGACTTTGAAGGAAGGATAAAATTTAGGCAAGGAAAAAGAAAAGGAGGACATTCCTGATCATGGGGAAAGTGTCACCAAGGATATGTCTTTAGGTAATTAAAAAGCAAAGGCTAAAACGGTAGCCTGAAAAGACTTCTCCATAGATGTTTATTTGATGACCTCTTTTGACCTATACTAAGACTATTGTTTGCTGTGGGACTGAGCTGGATTCACTGTTAAACAAATGAATAACACTGTCTTGGAACCCTTTGGGGCCAGTGAAACTTAGTATGTAGCAGCTTAGTACTTTACATTTTCTCACTTAAAAATAAGAGTAAACAAGACATGTAAATAACACTTGGCCTCTGCATTATTCTCCCTTTGAAAGACGTATACAGAACTTCTCACCAGGTATATAATAAAAGTTATACCTCATAAAGCTGAGGACTCCAGCAGGGGTGCTCTTCCCACCAGAAGCCATGGTTCTCATAGCTTGGATACTTTACTCACTTAGCATAAATATATTCTCCTAGCATAAATATATTGGTACAGGGACCAATATATTGTATCCCTGTTCCTTTTTTTTTGTTTTTTGTTTTTTTTTTTGGTGTTACCAGGGATTGAACCCAGGAGCATTCTACCTCCAGGCTACACCCCCAGCCCTATTTTTTATTCTTTATTTTGAAGCAGGGTCTCACTAAGTTTCAGAGGGCCTCACTAAGTAGCTGAGGCTGGCCACAAACCTGGATCCTCCAGTCTCAGCCTCCCAAGTACTGGGATTACAAGTGTGCGCCAGCATGCCCGGGTTTGTATCCCTGTTCTTATGTAGCTTACCTTCTAATTCAGGAGACAGGCAAGAAAAGATGAATAAGTAAAATATATAGTAAAAGTGAAACTGTTGGTGGAAAAATAAAGCAAGAGAGATAGGAAGTACAAGGTGAATGGTGGAACAGGGTACTTGGTGTCCAGGAGAGGACTTAAGGCATCCTGAGAGTAAAATGTAAATGAAGTAAGGGAATAGCTGTGGAAGAAGAAGAGGGTTCCAGGTAGAGGGAATAACTAGGTGCAAAGGCCCTGAGATGGGAATATACCTGGCATGTTTGGAAAACAGCAAGGAGTCTATGAGATAGGCAGACTAAGCAAGAAGAGTAATAGGAATTGAGGACAAAGAGGAAATGAGGTACCAGTTATATGGAAAGAGCTTGATTTCTAAAGCAGATGTTGGTAGACTAATGAGTGATCCGTGAGAAAGGAAGGAAATTGCCAGGTGTGGTGGTGCACAGCTATAATCCCAGTACTTGGGAGGCTGAGACAGTAGGATCTCAGGTTAGAGGACAGCCTCCGCAACATAACTAGACTCTCAGCAACCTTGAGACCCTGTTTCAAAAATAAAAAATAAAAAGGGCTGGGGATGTAGCTTGGAGGAAGAATGCACTCGGAGGTAGAATGTCCCTGAGTTCAATCCCCAGTACAAAAAAAAAAAAAAAAGGAAGGAAACCAATGCAAAGGAAGGGAAAAATTAATTGTTGGAGCTATTGATGAGGAAAAAAGAAAAAAATACATCTGAAGGGGGAGGGATAGAAGGTTGGTGCCTGGTATATGACAGCATTGTAGAGCTGCCTTGTCAGTTCTACAATGGACTGTTTAACTCCAGATTTCTTGGGTGGGGGTGTGTATGGGGGTGTTACTGGAGATTGAACCCAGGGACATTCTACCTCTGAGCTACACTCCAGCCCTTTTTATTTTTTATTTTGAAACAGGTTCTTGCTAAGTTGCTAAGGTCCTTGCTAAATTGCTGAGACTGCTCTTAAACTTGCAATCCTCCTGTCCTATCTCATCCTCCCAAGTACTGGGATTACAGGTATGTACTACGACTACCACACCAGGCTCAGACTTCTTGTTATTTGAGAAAACTAAACCCCAATTTGGTTAAATAATGATTTTTTGGAGTTTCTGTCATATACACACAAAAGCATTTCTAAGTAACATGGTATTTTGTTTGTTTGTTTATTTATTTATTTGTGGTACTGGGGATGGAACTCAGGGACATTCTGTCTCCAAGCTATACCCCCAGCCCTATTTTATTTTTTAACTTTGAAATAGGGTCTCACTAAGTTGCTGAGGTTGGCTTCGAACCTGCAATCCTCTTGTCTCAGCCTCCCAAGTACTGGGATTACAGGTGTGTGCTACCACACCCAGCTACAGCATATTTAGAAATGGGGTAGAAATAGAAGAAACTGTTAAGAGAATTGAAAGTAGTTATCTTTGATGAGAGACTGGGAGAATAAGGCAGCAAATAGATTTTTAAATTCCAAGTATTCCTTGACATTTTTAAGAGTATACATGCATTTCCTTATGTCCTTTTAAAACATACTCAGTGTCTGTTTGGGTCTGCTGAGAAGCAGACATCAAGATAGTACTGGCCATACAAGAGATTCATGGAGAAGATGAGAAAGATAATGGGGAAGGAAGCAGGAACTGGTGGGGAGAGCCTTTCCACTGTGATACTCATCTGAAAGTTGTGAAAGGAGAGAGAAGGAAGGAGGGATGTCTAGAAAGAGCCACAGACTGCAGCACAGTGTTAAGAAAGTTTCAGCTAAGCCAAACGTTCCTCTTAGAGGAGTCCCTTGTTGGACAGAATTGGGCTGGCCACCAGTGGTCTCTATCAGTCAACTATGGTCCTAGTCTTAGTTCTCTTGAAGGGACTCTGGGTGGTGCATACCATCACACTCACCAAAGTTTATACTGAAATAAAGGATTGTATGTAAATGTTTGTATCCACACACAACACCGTACCTGGGGAATCTTAAATGTTCAGCTAGCAAGCTTAATATTATGCCCTAATAATTATACTTTTTTTTGGTGCTACTGGGGATGAAAGCCAGGGGCATTCTACCTCTGAGCTACACTCCCAGCTCTATTTTATTTTTAATTTTGAAACAGTCTCACTAAGTTGCTGAGGGCCTTTCTAAGTTGCTGAGGCTGGGTACAAACCTGTGATCCTCCTGTTTCAACCTCCCATGCACCTCCACGCCCAGCCTAATTACTCTTTCTTAGGCAAAAAAAAAAAAAAAAAAAAATGCATTCCTTTCCAGGAAAAATAGGAAAGAAAAATTTAAATTGTAACTTAACAACTTCAATCCAAAGTTTGATGACCTATGGTAATCCATTGATTAATTGTTTACACTTAAGAATACAGTAAAATATAAACCCAGTTTTTAAGATGGTTTATGACACAAAAATTTTGATCCTTTTTATTTTTTATTTTTTTTATTTTTTATTTTATTTTGTTTTTTTTTTGCGGTACCGGGGATTGAACGCAGGGGCGTTCTACCTCTGCGCTACGTCCCCGGCCCTATTTTTTATACTTTATTTTGAAACCGGGTCTCAGGAAGTTGCAGAGGGCCTCACTAAGTAGAGAGAGAAAGAGAGAGAGACAGGGAGAGAGAGAGAGAGAGAGAGCTGAGGCTGGCCGCGAACCCAGATCCTCCGGTCTCCGCCTCCCAAAGTACTGGGATTACAAGCGTGCACCACCACGCCCGGCGCATCCTTTTTATAATAATGTACCTTTTATCATCAATCAACATTTCCTTCCTGTTCTCTTCATAAATGTTTCTTTCTTTTTTTTACTAATTGTTTCCTTGCTACACCCTTGGCATTCATAGTTAATATTGTTTTGGAAGCTTCAAGGTATTTTGCTACAAAGAAAGCCAATTTAAGACTGTGAGTTTCCCTCATATATCCTATTATATTTAATAGTAAATACATATAAAACTAAAGGAGGTCAAAATCTGAATAATCTAATTCCTCCCTTGTTGATTTCCATATGTGTTTTACAGAGTAGAAATAACTACATACCATATATATATATTTAGTATATATATATATTTAGTATATATAGAGAAGGTAAAGTTTTACTTTTGTAGCTAGATAATGGGAAGACTTTTGGTATATTTAGTATATATATATATATATTTAGTATATATAGAGAGGGTAAAGTTTTACTTTCATAGCTAGATAATGGGAAGACTTTTGGTATATTATGTTTGAATATTTGCACTGATTTTTCATATAAAGTCTTAAGTGACTTATTTTAAATTTAGACCTTTGTATTAGATACATAGGTTGGAATGTGCCAGATAGAAATATATGTATTTAAGGTTGAGCCTGATATTTGAAAATATTATGTTATAAATGCCAGTGATGAAACTGATAGAGAAAACACTTCAAGTACTTTTGCCAAATTATAGTTTATGCCTCTTAGTTTTTAAATAAAGTATTTTTAAAATAAAACTATTAAGTTAGTAAATAAATTTCTTAAAATGTGACTGTGAAATGAGGAGTTATAAGTATACCCCTCATAAAATAGCATTATATAGCCGGGTGTGGTGGCACATGCTTGTAAATCTAGTACTTGGAGGCTGAGACAGGAGGATCGCAGGTTTGAGGATAGCCTCAACAATGTAGTGAGACTCTCAGCAACCTAGTGAGACCCTATTTCAAACTAAAAAGTAAAATAGGGCCGGGGATATGGCTCAGGTAGAATTCCCCTGGGTTCAATCCTGAGTAAAACACACACACACACACACACACACACACACACACACACACACACACATTATATATAAAATATTCCTGATGTCTCTCCTCAGTGAAGTACCTGCCATCTGGTGGGCTTTTTAGTGTAAGTAGAATCCTAGGTTGAATAGTGAAGCCCCAGTTTACTCTATATGCCATGCCTATGAATTTCCCTATTTTTATATCTGTTCTTCTGCCACATGAAACACAAAGGGCTGTGAACAGTCCCCCCTCCGTTCTGAGGCCAAAACTTCCAACTAGATCCAAAGTTTCCAAAGTTTCCAAACTGTGTACCACGGTACCCTGGGACTACAGTGAATTCCCAGGAGTACTGCAAGATACTTGATAATTTCAAGGAAAATACCTATACTTCTTTCAGTCCCTATACAAACAACTAGTTCCAGATAGTTCAGAGTTTCAACATTAGATTTCACTAGATTTCTTTTGAGGTTGGTGTGTGTGTGTGTGTGTGTGTGTGTGTGTGTGTGTGTGTGTGTGTAATCTGGGGTTTCAGGAATTGCTATGGTTTAAAAAATGACTACCACATAATTATTATCATAGAACAGAAACAAGAGTGAGAGTGTCCAATCTGAGAAGTTTGAGAAGCTGTACAGTCCCCAACTATTAGTGTATACATCCCACTAGTCAGTTATTATAGTTATTTAGAAAAAAATCTTTTTCAGTCTCTACATTCTATGTTTCCAAATGACTATCAAGTCATTAGGTCATAAGTACTTTTTAAGTTGTTAGAATCTAATAAATGGAACTTTTGATATTTCTTTTGGCCTGTGGGCACTATAAAAAATAGTGAAGCCGGGCGTGGTGGTGCATGCTTGTAATTCCAGTACTTGGGAGGCTGAGACAGGAGGATTGCAGGTTTGCAGCCAGCCTCAGCTGCTTAGTGAGGCCCTCTGCAATTTTATGAGACCCTGTTTCAAAATAAAGAATAAAAAAATAGGGCTGGCTGGGGGTGTAACTCGGAGGTAGAATGCCCCTGGGTTCAATCCCCAGTACCCCCCCCCCCAAATAGTGAAACACAAAGGGCCATGAACTGAGAAAATTTAGTGACTACTGACCTGGACTGTGGATCCCATTCCATCTGCCTTCTCAGAACCTTAGGTGATTGTCCCTTATGTGCAGTGCAGTGGTTGAGAGCACAGACACATTCTTCTTGGCTTTAAATCTTGGGTTAACTTGCTGTGTGACTTTGGAGAAGTTACTTCACTTATCTGTGCCAGTGTTTATGTAGCAATAAAATGATGAGAAAATACCTAATTCATAGGTTTATTATGAGAATTAGGTAAATTAACACATGTAAAATATTTAGAACAAAATCTGGTATAAATACCTGCTTTCTAAAGAAAGGAATTTAACACAACACAATCTTTCCAGTCATCTATTTTAAGACAGTTTTTTTTTTTTTTTTTGCAGAACTGGGGATTGAACCCAGGGGCATTCTATCTCCGAGCTACACCCCCAGCCCTATTTTTTATTCTTTATTTTGAAACAGGGTCCCACTAAGTTGCGAAGAACCTCACTAAGTAGCTGAGGCTGGCCGCAAACCTGGATCCTCCAGTCTCAGCCTCCCATATACTGGGAATAAAAGCATGTGCCACCACGCTGGGCTGCCATCTTAATTTTTTTGTTTTTTGTGGTACCGGGGGATTGAACCCAGGGGCATTCTACCTCCGTGCTCCACCCCCAGCCCCATTTTTTATTCTTTAATTTGAAACAGGGTCTCACTAAGTTGCGGAGGGCCTCACTAAGTAGCTGAGGCTGGCTGCGAACCTGTGATCCTCCTGTCTCAGCCTCCCAAGTACTGGGATTACAAGTGTGTGCCACCACGCCCAGCATACCATCTTAATTTTTAAGTGTATAATTCAGTAATGTTAAGTATGTTCACATTCTTGTGAAATAAATGTTCAGATCTTTTTTCTTCTTGCAAAATTGAAACTCTATACCCATTAAACAACAACTCCCCATTCTCCCCTCCCCCAAACCCCTGTAGCCATCATTCTGCTTTCTGTTTCCATTAATTTGACAAGTGTAAATACCTCATACAAGTGGAATCAGTAGTATTGTCTCTTTGTGACTGGCTTCTTGCCTCAGGGTTCATTGTGTTATAGTGTGTAACAGGCTTTCCTTCCCTTTTAAGGCCAATAGTCCACTGTACCTGTGTGCCACATTTTATTTATCTATTCATCCGTCAATGACATTTGGGTTGCTTTCACCTTTTGGCTTTTGTGAATAGTACTGCTATGAACTTGGGTATGCAAATATTTAAGACCCTGCTTTTAAATTTTCTTTATATGTACCCAAAAGTGGGATTGCTAGATCATATAGGTGTCCCATCTTTAATGTTTTTGAAGAAACACATTCTGTTTTCCATAGTGGTTGCACTATTTAACAATTTGACCAGCAGTGCAAAAAAGTTCCAATTTTTCTATATCCTCAACACCACTTGTTATTTTCTGTTTGTGTGTGTGTGAGGGGGTGCTAGGAATTGAACCCAGTGGCATTCTACCCCTGAGCTACACTCCCAACCCTATTTTATATTTTATTTTGAAACAAGGACTTACTAAGTTGCGAAGGGCCTTGTTAAGTTGCTGAGGCCGGCCGCAAATCCCGCAATCCTTCTGTCTCAGCCTCCCAAGTACTGAGATTACAAGTATGAATCACTATGCCTGGCTTGTTTGTTTTTTTTTAAAATAGTAGCCAACCTAATGGGTGTGATGTAATATTTCATTGTGATTTTGATTTACATTTCTGTAATATTAGTAATATTTTTGCATATACTTATTGGCTATCTATATATCATGTTTTGAGAAATGTCTGTTATTGAAATTTTTTGCTCACTTCTCTCTCTCTTTGCAATATTAGAGATCAAACTCAGGGCCTCATGCATAGTAGGCAAGCACTCTGTCCCCAAGCTATATCCCAACCCTCCATTTATTGATTAGGTTATTTGATTTTTTGTTATTGTTGTTGTTGAATTGTAGGCATTCTTTAAATATTTTGGAGAGTAATGTGATTTACAAATATATTTCCTTTTATGTATGTTACCTTTTCATTCTGTTGATTGTTCCTTTGATTCACAAAAGGTTTATGTTTGATATAATCTCACTTGCCTATTATTGCTTTTGTTGCCTGTGCTTTTGGTATCATATACAAGAAATATTGATAATCCCAATGTCGTGAAACTTTTCCTCTATATTTTCTTCTGGAAGTTTTATAGTTTTAGATCCTACATTTATATCTTTAATCCATTTTGAGTTAATGTTTGCATATTGTGTAAGGTAAGGATTCATCGTCATTCTTTTACATGTAGATGTCTAGTTTTCCCAGTACCATTTGTACCATCTGTCCTTCTGTCTTTTTCAAAGATCATTTGACCATGTATATAAGGGTTTATTTCTGGAACAGAATAATTTTCATTAGTCTGTGTGTGTGTGAGAACCTGTTTCAAAATTGAAAAATAAATATAGGGCTGGAGGTATAGCTCCGAAGTAGAGTGCCCTTGGGTTCAATCTCCAGTATTACCGAGAGAGAGAGAGAGAGAGAGAGAGAGAGAGAGAGGGAGAGAGAGAGAGAGAGAGAATGGATAAGGAAGTATATTTAAAATGGTAGACCTGAGATAAATGGAAGGAAGAGAATCAGTAGAATTTACTGGTGAATTTGAATCTTGTTAGGTAAAGGTGAGCAATTAAAAATGGCCATCTCAAACCAAAGGAACTGAAAAAAGAAAGATTTAGTTGTCATTTTATTCCCAATTTTAATGTTTTCAAAATTAAAATAAAGATAGCCGGGTGTGGTGGCACAGGCCTGTAATCCCAGTACTTGGGAGTCTGAGATAGGAGGATCTCAGGTTTGCAGTCAGTCTCAGCAACTTAGGGAGACTCTCAGCAACTAGGTGAGACCCTGTTTCAAAATAAAAAAGTAAAACAGGGCTGGAGGTGTAGCTCGGAGTTAGAATGCCCCTGGGTTCAATCCCCAGTAACACA
This sequence comes from Glis glis, assembly GCA_004027185.1. Lineage (NCBI taxonomy): Eukaryota > Metazoa > Chordata > Mammalia > Rodentia > Gliridae > Glis > Glis glis. Next base: position 43,525 of record PVJS01001273.1, read on the forward strand.
CACACAAATAAAATAAAATAAAATAAAATTCTGATAATTGTAAAATGGCAAACAGATAAATAGTAAGAAGTAAGCTTTACCCCTACGTAGCCCAAACTCATTTCCCTCTCCATTGGTCATTGTATTCAATAGTTTGGCTTATATCCTTCTTCAGACACTCATCTGTGTATGTGTATACACCCATATTTTTTAAATAAATGGAATCATTCTGTACATATTGTTTGTAACTAGTTTCACATAACAATATGTAGCACATCTGTCAACAATGTACAGCTACTTCCTTTTTTTCCAGTGCTGGGAATCCAACCCAGGGTCTTATGCACACTAAGCAGGTACTCTACCATTGCCCTACAGCCCCCAGCCCTACCTCCTTATTTTTAATAGGTACATAATAACCCATAGTTTGGATGTACTATCCAAATTTCACAATTGTTACTGGTAAATTCTTTAGTAAATAAGGAAATTGGGCACGGATAAATAATTGAGGCAATGTAATAAGAAAAAGATTGAGTAAAAAATTTGCAAGCTAACTTAAAGAGGACTCATTTTGGTGTTCTATTTGATCCTTTTAGTAAGGACCCACTCTGTGCATTTTCAGTATTCTCACTCTTTTTTTTTTTTTTTTTTTTGTGGTACCGGGGATTGAACCCAGGGGCATTCTACCTCCGTGCTACATCCCCGGCCCTAGTTTTTATACTTTATTTTGAAACCGGGTCTCACGAAGTTGCGGAGGGCCTCACTAAGTAGAGAGAGAGAGAGAGAGAGAGAGACAGGGAGAGAGCTGAGGCTGGCCATGAAAGTATTCTCACTCTTTAGAAACACATTTGTGCCATCTTTTTGAAACCATGAAATAAGAAATCTATTCATGGCCAGTTATTTTAAGAGTTGAAAGTTTTATAGAAAATTACCAAATAACACCCAAAAAGCAAGAGTTAAATTTCATGCCCTTCAGCTCCCAATTCCATCTCTGTGATGTGCCTACTATTAACAGTTTTGAGCATATTCTTTCTGACATTTTCTTGTGTTTATACAACTTAAGTATGCATATGTACACATTCCACACTTTTTTCCCCTAGTAAATGGGATGATGCTATTTGTGTAGGTCTATAACTTTCAAAATTTTATCCCTACTTCATCAATGTATCCCGGACTTAGGCAGAAAATTCCTGATTAATTAAACTTATCTATCTCTTATGTTATCTCTATTTATTTTCTTGTACTAACAACGTTCATAATAGCCAAATTCAGAAGCAACTGATTTATTAACTGGAATGGCAGTTTATCAATTTACAATGTGAGATATTTATCTGGCATCATAGACATTGTTCATTTGCTTGGGGCATTCCTACCTGATGGATGAATTACCCAAGAGACTAAATTATAGATATGAAGACTGATTGTTGAGCAGAGAATTAGAAGAAAAGCAAGGAGGTGTTCTAACAGGATATTCTCTCTTGCTAAGGTAGCTCTGTGACTTACCCTGGGGCTCTTTCTATCTTGACACCTGGCATTAGTCATCAGAGTCATAGCCCTGAACATGGCTAAAGACCCACAGAACAGGTTTGCTCCAGGATCCTGAGAAGCCCCCAAATCTGCCTGGTGAAGACATGCAAAACACCTTCGCCTCCACGGCATCTTGTTTACAAGCAGTCTGTAGGGGAGGCTCTGTTGAGGTATATAAAGATGTGACTACCTCAACATCTCTGGACATTGCCACCTGTCTTCTAGTGGCCAGAATCATCCCTAAGTGAAAGTCTTTGGTTTATAGTGAAGAGCTAGAGAAAGGAAAACCAGATTGAGTATCTCATGGAAGTCAACTAAGGAGTGAGATTTGAGGATATTAGTTCCTCACCAGCAGGGAGAGGATAGAGATGCCATTAGTGGACCTGTCTTGGTCACTACTTTCTCACTAATTCTGAGACCTTTGGTTAGTTGCTTTACTCTTCTGATTGGAAATTAGTATAAGGATTAATCTTATTACTATTACTTTTTAAACTTGCATACTGATTGTGTACCAGAGTTATACTGGTATTTTTACATGCTTTATAGTATTGTAAAAAAGTCTTATGTAAATTATAAAATATTATACCAATATAATATACTATGTGGTATATCTTCCTATTCATCTCTTACCACTCATTTTATCCCTTTAGATTTTAAAACTACTAATGAATATAAATTTTCCCTTTTGATCTTATTCTTTTGTGAATTGGACTATGATTATAAATGTTTTTCTAGAAATGGTCACTTCTCTTTATGTAAATATAAGGGATTAAAATGTAGCAATATTTGGTTTATAATGAAAATAAGAAGATGAGATTTCTTAAATTGAAATAGACTTAGCAAGCAGATACATTTCCAGACATGTATCTGTTCTGTACATTGAATACCATCACACAGGTCTTTGGGAAACCCCACTGCTAATATTTCTCTATCCGGAAAAATACCTGTTTACTTCTTGTCTTTTTTTTTTTCTTGTCCTTAAGTCAATTCTGTATACTGAATCAAATTTTTTTTTTTTGCAGTACTGGGGATTGAACCCAGGGGTATTCTACCTCTGGCCTACACCCCCAGCCCTATTTTTTATTTTTTATTCTTTATTTTGAAACAGGGTCTCATCAAGTTGCGGAGGGCCTCACTAAGTAACTGAGGCTGGCCGCGAACCCGCATCCTCTGCTGTCAGCCTCCCAAGTACTGGGATTACAAGCATGCGCCACCACGCCCAGCTCAATTTTTTTTATCCCTGTCTTAACTACATTCACTTTTGTCTCTACTTTAATAGATTAGTCAGGCATGGTTTCCCTCTATACTCAATAAATGTTTGCAGAATGAAGGAATAAATTACAGAAAACATGTTTCTCTTTTCTAACAGGTTATCTGCTGAAATAGTGACCCTAGTCCTCATAGATTTCCCCAGTGTAAAATTATTTGACTATCTGTACTTTTCCAAGTTTTTCCAGAATTCATCTGATGGATTGGATTATTGGAAGCATGAGGGAACATCATGTACCAACATAATGCAAATTTACTGGGTCTCTAGAAAAATGTCTCTATGATACTATTAAGTATTTCCTCAAGCCCTAGAATCCATTCCAAGTGTCCTAATCCCTTGTTGCCTCTCTGGACTGTAGTGTTTGGCACTGCTGTCTCCCACATGGCTCCCTCATGGGAACAGTCTTGGCTGCCTGCCCATCATGGATTGGACCTATCACCCATTGTTGATTTTAGTACTGACCCTGCATGCCTTTCCTTTTCATTTTTCCTCAAGTGTGGTAATAAGCACATGAATTGTGGACAGGGGAAGTTTTCTTAACTAGTGAGAATATTTAACTTGGTGGAATTATTTGTGGTCATTGTTGTAAAAAAAAAAGCTACTCACAATTACTGTACCATTTAATCAATGCTTGAGGCCAGGTGAGGCATATTTCTTTTCTTCATGGGTTCTAAGCTACCTCTTCTAGGAAGCAGTCATCTGTCCTAACAAATACTTCCACTTCTTTCTAAAATGAATTCTTCTTCTGTATTCTGTACATATTGTACCAATTTGTTTCTGATTTGTTCACCATCAGATCTCAGTCTATATACCTGGAAGCCTCACATAGTTTTTTACCTACTGAATGAATGAAACTCATATTTTTGTTGTTACTTCTATTTTGTTTGGATTAATGATGTCATCTGATATAAATTTCTCTTTTTTTTCCCAAAGTGCCACTTTACTTCCAATTTAAGTATTCAGTGTAGGTACTGTAGATTCTAAAGACGAGAGAAATCAATTTGAAGAACCATCCAAAGTTCCTGAGAATCATTCCCAAGTTTCTTAAAGAGAAAGCACACCTCCCTGGTATGAGCTTATTGAAGAAAATGAGGAGGAAATGATACAGGGAACAGAAAGAGACATGGTCAAAGCAGGAGTAATAGGAAGGTACTTCCTGTCTGTTGGCTTATCAGAGAAAAGGAAAAGTCTTCCTATTCTGCCTTAGTTGTCTCCTGAACAAAGAACATCGTTCAAATTGGGACAGTGTTGGACAGTCCCACTGGCCTTCGCATTGGCTCATCCCTGGGGCTCTTCTTAAGCTCACATCTCTTTGGACGAGCCTCCTTCGCCACTCAGCCTGATCTTTTTCATTTTTCTGAGTTGCCAGAATCTAGCAGCCCCTTGCTATGGAATAGCACACTGTCTTGGTATCCTTTTCCTTCTGGTCCTACCAGATCTTTCCATTTTTCTAGGGCTTAAAGACTAACTACTTTGAGGAAGCAGGGAAAGATGAGACTAGCATTTTCCTGTCTGGGCTGGAGTATTCTTTCCCTCAGATTTAGAGTATTTTTTTCCCTAACTCTAGGTATCTCCTTTCTGACATTGAGGAATATCGTTGGCACCAGAACTTGGAAACTTTATTGCTTCCCCACAGGCTATTTTATAAAAGGCATTCGTTAGCTTATTAATTTATTTATATCTTTATATTCCAAAATCTAGTATCAGGGATACCTCTACCCACAAGACATTTAGAGATCTGAAATGGTGGGCATACCTTGATTCTATAAAGTGCCTAACACAGTTTCAGTAAGAGGGCTAACCTGATTTTTTAATACCACCGAAGGTTGGTATATTCCAGAGCTCACATCTTGGACCCCTCTCTCTCTTTCTAACTTTTTTTTTTTGGTGTGTGTGTGTGTGTGTGTGTGTGTGTGTGTGTGTGTGTGTTTTACTAGGGATTGAACCCAGGGGCATTCTACCTCTGAGCTACACCCTTAGCCCTATCTTTATTTTGAAACAGAGTCTCATTAAGTTGTGGAGGGCCTTGCTAAATTTCTGAGGCTGCCTGCAAACTTGTGATCCTCCGTGATCCTCCTGTCTCAGCTTCTCAAGAGCTGGGATTATAGGCGTGCACTGCCATATCTGGCTTTCCACTCTTTTTTTTTTGGTACTGGGGACTGAACCCAGAGGCATTCCACTCATTTTTAAAGAAGAGCTTGTCTCTTTCCCTCCCTCCCTATTTGTTTTCTGTGGTACTGGGAATTGAACCCAGGGACATCTGCCGCTGAGCTAAGTCCCCAGCTCTATTTTACTTTTTATTTTTGAAACAGGGTCTAAGTTGTGGAGGGCCTCATTAATTTGCTGAGGCTGGTCTCGAACCTGGGATTCTCCTGTCTCAGCCTCCCAAGTACTGGGATTATAAACATGCACCACCACGCCCAGCTTTTTTTCCATTACTTTAAACACTACTTTCTTATTGTTGATCACTCTCAGCTATCTATCTCTAGTTCCCATTCTCAGCTGAACTTCAGACTCATTTCTAACTGTCTACTGGATATCTCTACTTGCATTTCCATAGACACCTTAAACTTACCATGTCCAGTAGTAAACTCTTGATTCCTGATAATCTAAATTTGTTTCTCCTCCAACATTCTTAGCTCAATGAACCTAGTTACTTAGGCTAAAAATCTTGAGTCTTTTGCTTGTATGCCACCTCCAATTCTTCACCAACTGCTAGTGGAAACTCTTTAAAATATATTTTCAATCTCTCCACATACCATTTTCTCTGGCATTACCATTCTGGTTCAAGCTATCATCCTCTTTGCCTGGACCACTGCAACAGCCTCCTTAATGACTTCCTCGCTTCCACTCTTGCCCTGCCCCCCTTTAAAATATAAACTTGGTAATTCTGTTACTTAAAACCCAGTGGCATCTCATCAACAAGGCCCACCCTAGCCCGGTCCTTGACTGTGTCTGTGCCTCAGCCCTGTTACTGTTCCTTTCACTCCCACCCCTCCAGGTGCTCTGGTCCTCGCAGGCACATTCGGACCTGAACTTTTGTATTTGTTTTTCTCTGCCTCGAACTTCCTTTCTCTAAATATTTATGTGGCTTGTTCCTTCATTTTATTTGAGCGTACTGAAATGACATTTCCTCAAGGAGGCCTTTTATTTCTTTATTAGTCATCCTGCTTAAAATAGCATCCTCCTAAAAGCCCCACTTGCTGTGTTGTTTTCTTCCATAGTTGTTATTACTGTCCGACATTATATTAAAACTGTTTGGTTATATTATCTGTGTCCACACTGAAATGCAACAAATTCTATGAGGACGGGGTGGGCCAGGGCATTGCCTTGTTTTGTTCACTGTTGTATATTTAGCACTCAGAACAGAGCCTGGCTCATACAATATGCTGGATATGTATTTGTGGGTGAATGAGTGGTTTTATGAATGGGTGACTGCACCTAGCCTTTGATAAAGACTCTGAAGGAATACTCAAGCTCACCAGATGGGATCCATAGTGCCCAGGTCATGGCTCCTATCTCTGTGCATAGATCAGCTATCTGTGTAATATGTGCATGCTTATGACAGCAATGACACCCCCCTCGGAATCCTTCCCAGCTTTAGTTTCACCTGCTCCCACAGTTGCACTTTCCTTCTCCAGCCCACAAAAATGACCTTTCAGAATTAATTTTATAGCATAACACATGCTCATACATAGACAAAGCAGTTTCTCTTATGGGAGGAGGGTTATTTCATGATAGTGGTGGTGAGAGCAGAAAATAAGGAAAAAGAAATGAGAAATTTGGACAAATAAAGTTCCAGAGTTCTGAAGGAACCTGCAGGTACCTTGAAGACAACATCTTTATGAAATCATAGCAAATGGGAAAAGTGACAAAAGATTGTTCTTTTTATTGGGTAGAATTTACCTAGACTCTGATGTTCCATGTCTAATATTGAGTCCAACCTGGGTGCAAGGTTTTTAAAAAGACAAGGAATGTCTTCAGAGGTGGCAAACAATATAGTGAGAACGTATCATGTAAGAAATGGTTGAGTAATAATAAATGTTGCAAACACTTATGTGCCAGGCATTATTCCAAATGCTTTTTGTAAAAAGTTATTTATTTTATTTTATTTGCAGTACAGGGGATTGAACCCAGGGGCATTCTACCTCTGAACTACACCCCCAGCCCTCTTTTTTTATTCTTTTTTTTTATCCTAGGTTCAATTTTATTTTAGAAATTACTGTAGTGAAAGGGCTTTTGATCAGGAGGCAGCACGGGAGTTTACTACAAATGGGGGTTTGATCACAGCTGAAAATAGTTTCACACTCAGAATGTGAAGTGTACATCTATGTCAGTATGTGGCTTCTACTGATCAATGGTCACAGTATTTATAGAAAGAGCACTCATTTTCTACCTAAAGCATATTTTGAAAATACTTCACTCAGTTATTTTCGGACAAGCATTAGTTGGATATTTAGCTTATCATATTGAGAAGCTAACATTGTTTTTGGCCTATGCTTCACTTTTTGCTTTAATCAATTAGTAATTTCTGCCCATTATAAAACTGGCATTGCAATACAATATACTTCTTTTTTTTTACTTTTTATGTTCACTTATTGGTGCATTGTAAATTATAATTATACATTTTGATATATGTCAGGGTATGAACATCATACATGCACACATTGCACATTTAGCCCTCCCTCCAATCCCACCCTATTCCCTCCCCCTTCCCTCCCTTTCATGCTCCAGATAGTGATTGAGTCTTATAGGTTTGTGTATGTACATCATGTGCTATAGTGTGTTTCCCATTTTAAGTGGAAAACCATAGTGTCAAGTCATTCTCTAGGGAAAGGAGCTCAATCCCTCTAGTGTCCTGCACCACTTGTTCACACCTCGGTAGATTTCCTACAAACAATCCTGGGATTTCTTCATGCTGTGACCATTAAGCTTCTGCTAAATGATTCCACTCACTTACTTTAGATCCCCATAAGGATGAATAAGTGAGTCATCTTAAGAAAGCTAAAGGATGCTGGACGTGGTGGTACACACCTGTAATTCTAGTACTTGGGAGGCTGAGACAGGAGGATTATGGGTTCAAGGCCAGCTTCAGCAACTTAGTGAGAACCTCAGCAACCTAATGAGACCCTGTTTCAAAATAAAAACAAAATAACTCAGAGATAGAAGGCCTTTAGGTTCAAAAAGAAAGAAAAATAAAAAAAGGAAGTGCTACTATTTCAGCTACTATTTCAGAGGTGATAAGTATGTGGATGAGGGAAATGTGGGTGGGGGAAACAAAGTTCCATTGATTCCTTACATCTTTCCTGTGGATTAGCAATTTAAGCAGGAATTTCCAATTGTTCTGGAAAGTCCTGTTCCTGAAAGGTGCATAGATACCAAGAAAGCCATGAACCTTGAGCAGGGACCTTGAGCAGGCAAGAACTGCAAAGCTGGGAGGTGCAGGAGGGTTGGGATCATGCAGACTTCAGCATTTCCATATGCACCCCATCCTATAGGAGAAACACCAAACCAAACAAAATGATTTTATTGTTGCAGGGTTCCCTTTCTAGCTGAAGCCTAGCCTCTTCCCAATTTTTCTCACGCTCATATCTTGAGCATTTTTTTCCCTCTGCAGTTTCCTCCCCTTCCAATGACTGCTTCGTGAACTTTGTCAGAAGCATTCTCAGGTTACCACTGACCTCCATGTTACTAAAGTCAATAGACTTTAAAATGTCTTATCTTGCTAGCCCTTTTCTTACCCCTTGATAGTATACCTTCTTCCTTTTGTTTTATGAAAATAGCAAAGATAGAGTAATAGCTAATGTTATTATCTGATATGAAAATTTGGCCTATTTCCTGGTGAAGAGACCAGGACATGTGTTATACCGTAGAATTTCAGTGGAGCGTCTTCTGGGAACTCTGAATAGGGACCCCCACCCCATCCTGGAGATCCTGTGGGACAGTATATCAGAGATGCCAACCCAGTCTGCTGAGAGCTGAGCTCTCTGTCTTGATGGTTTTGGGGTGAGGGACAAGAAAAAGTCCTCAAAGAAGCAAGGACTAATTCATCGAGCAATAAAGGAGGCAGGCTTGCTGTGACACTTCTGCAACTTGATATTTATGTAGACTACTTGTCTTCCTTTTCCTTTCTGTCTCTCTCCAAGATGGCCTTCGCTCTGAACTTCAGCGCCCACACAGAGATGGCGTGAAGCTCAGACCATAAGGGCACATGCTCTCCACACAACTTGCATTCTAGGGAGCACGTGCAACTCAGTAGTCCTGGCATGACTCAATAAGGCCCAAAGGAAACAGAAATGAATCATATTTGTTGACGTTAAGGGGCCATTGATAGAAAAGAATGCTATAATTGATGCAGTCTCAGTGCAAAATTACTATGTTCTTTGGCCTGGCAAAGACGAGCAGGCAGAGCCTTAAACTTAGGAGGCCATATTGTTGCCACACATAGTTCCCCACATGCTCTGGGGCTCCCTGTGTCATTAAGGCAGTTTCTTTGTTGTCTTCATTAGCGTGGATAATAACTTGCTAATGTGTCCGTTATATCGTGTTCCAATCTGCTTCATGTTTTTTTCTCCCTTGGTCTCTAATGATATTTACTGGAAATAACTTCAAGTCTAACTGAAATGGAATTGCATCAAATTTATTTCTATTTAAGAACATTACTTATTCATTCATATATCAATGGGGCCATATTTTTTATTAATTCTTGTTTTATAGCAGAAAAACAATACATTCAGGGAAAATCATTTTGCATAAAGTAACACTAGTCTTCCTTCTTGCGTGTGAGATACGCATTTTGCAGGATCAGCCTCTGAAAATTTAACATTCATGCTTAATACACACGTAGAGACAGTAAGCTGAGGTCTCAAAATGGTCAATGTGGTTAATAATAAGAGCTTCCTTTGTTGAATTATGTGGATGTGTTGTGCCTGATCTATGAACTTCATGTGCCTTATCCCACTCAGAAAAATTTAGCCAGGTCAGTACTATCATGCTTATTTTATGGATAAGGGAACTTAGCTCAGAAATATTAAAAATAATGTCCAAGACCATGCAGTCAATAATAGGTAAATTCGGTGTTTACATTTGGGTTTGTCTTACTGAAGAGTTCTTTGTTCTTAGGCGGGGTTGTCTCTACCTTCCCACTGCCATAGCTGATTATGAGTTTAGGAGCTTGTGGTTCAGCTGGAGTGGAGGGTACTTGTGAGGGAGAAGAGCCAAGTAAGGTGAGCTATACACAAACAAAATGGTGAATAACTGGGCAGAACACTGATTATGCTATTTTGCAAGGTAAAAAGAAAACAAATGAGCAGTAGTTCAGAGAAACAAGAAAGAGCACAGTCATGGAGCACAGCCTTCGGCTTTGTGATCAGGGTCCACATGTCCAATGGGTTGATAAGACAATGAGGACAGAGTGATACTTGCTCATGATCATTGGGTGTTTATGAAACCCTTGAGCTTTGTCAAAATTATCACAAATCACCTTCAAATCTAGATGAAAAATATATTAACATTGTTATGAATAAGAACCTTGGGATTATCTTTTACCCTGCTTCTTAAACTTGGCTGTATTTTTAAATCATGTAGGATGTTTCAAACAATATTTATGCCCAGGTCATACTCTATGCTAATTATATAAGAATCTCTAGGTGTGGAACCCATACACCAGTAAAATTTTTTTTTTGGTACTGGGGATTAAACCCAGGGACATTCTACAAGCAACACCCCCAGACCTATTTTATTTTTTAGTTTGAAACAGAGTTTTACTAGGTTGCTGAGAGTCTTGCTAAATTGCTGACGCAGTCCTCGAACTTGCGATCCTACTGTCTCAGTCTCCCAAGTACTAGGATTATAGGTGTGCATCACCACATCCAGCAGCACTAGTAATTTTTGAAGCACCCCCCAGGTGATTCTAAAGCGAAACCAAGCTTGAAATCCAGTGATAGATCTTTGTCTTCCAGTGTAGCATGGTGTGGGGTGCCCTGGGATAAGAATGATAAAATGGTATAGGGCAGAGACTTATTTGGGGACTTTAAAAGAGACCTGGAAACTAAGGAATTTAGGAAAAGTTTAATTTTCTGAAGTATAACCTATGTATGGTATATTAGTATAATCTAGTTGTATGATATATTAGTAAGAATTTAATGTAAGGAAAACTGGGCTCACTGTCAAATACATTTGGGAAATACAAACTCAGGAGTTTTTTATTGTTGTTGTTGTCATTATTATCATTTTTATTGTTTTAACTTTAAGCCTTTTTAGAGCCTGTAAAGTTCTTGCATGCATTATAACTATATAAAAAAGAATCTAGTGTGTAGTGTTTTCTAAATCTATTTTGCTATATGTATTTGAACTAGTATGTCATGGAACATTGCAGGAAATAACAATCAAGAGGTAAGTAAAATCAACCATAACTTATTGAGGTCTAGGTAGTCTATGAGTCATATTACATTGTTTAATTGGAGCCACACAGCAATAGCATGATTTGGTCTTAGCATACCCATTTTATGGATGAGGAAAACGTTTCTCTTATAGTTAACTAACTGGTTCAAATTCACATAATAGTTGACAAGGCTGGAATTCAAATCAAGTCTATGATTCTTGGTCCAATAATATTTTTTTGTATGAACATCTTTTATACAGATGTTTTTAATAAAGTATCTTGCCACTTTCTGTTCAGTCACATGAACAATTACATTCTAGCAATGTTGACCACTGCCAAGTACTCTGCACTCTTTTGGACAGTTCAATGTTCACACTAAACTTTCCTATTAAAAACTGAAGATTCTGTTCATCTGACCAAATATACTTGGTGTGTGCATCGTAGAATAATTGCTCCCAATTGCCTTCGACCCTTCCTTCACTCCCTTAAGGAAGTATCAATCCCTCCTATCCCTCTCATTGTCAAATCCTTCTTCCTGTCCCCAGAAATCTTACATTCTTAGGTAATAGCTTAAAAAAAAAAAAGCTCTGGTGACACACTGACTCCTTTCCTCTTTCTTTCCTTTTTTTTTTTTTTTTTGCAATGATTGAATGACTGTTCAGGGTACTGTGGAAATATGCATGAAAGCTTAATTATATTTCCTGCCTCACGGAGTGAATGTTGCAGAGAAAGATGGCGCTGCCTGTGGTGTAAAACATCACAGAGATCACTTCGGTTCCCCTGCATTTGCACATGGCTGATAATCTGCTCTCCACATAAACAGGCAGTCAGATGAAGCCAGTTATCTGAAAAGGTGTCGGCGTCCTGTTAGCATCTGTATCTGCCTTGACTTTCTGCTCTCATAGCAAACTGAGCAGCAGAGGGCTGAGCAAACCAGATCCCTGACTGATTGGGACACGTCGTGATGCTGCCTGGAAATAGTCAATAGGACAACACATCAGTTTTCCAGGATCACAAGAGAATCCACCACTAGCTATCATGCTATCATAAGCAGCTTTGTGAGATAACCAAAACTCAAGCTTTAAAGTTCCCAAGCAGTAAGCACATTCACTCTTTTTTTTTTTTTATTTTTTCCAGATTGAAAATTTTCAGTATGCACAAAATGCTCTCTCGGTGCTGTGTTCGTTCACCGAGTACTAACTGTATTTCAGGTACTGTGACAATTACTGTAGACAAAAATAAGGATAGGAAGGGAGATGATATATGAGCGGTGGAGAGCATTTCCTTTGGATAAAGTGCAGATTTTAATTCATGGGCCTCATTGCTACTGCCACTCCGACTGCTCCAGAGAGTTTTGTATTTCCTCTGATTCTCAGCTCTGGTGTTGATAGGTGAGGCTGTTAGAGAAGTGACCCGGAGATTAAAAACAAAAGGAGGTGTTTTTGTAAATAAACTGCTATTCATTCCATGAACATCCCTAGGTACCAGTCATATGCATATCATACATATTATGATGGGCGATATTATGTTAAATAAAACAAAACGCCTTTCCTTTCAACAGGAGAGAAACAAGCTAATCAAATCATGGATACAGGCATATACTGAGGGCAGTGGGAACATCAGAAGTAGATCTACATTCAAATAGTCATGTGTTTATGCAATCTCCAGGTATTCTGCAGGGGCAGAACAGTACATTGCAAGTGGAATCAAATTAGGAGGAGGCCACAGAACCCTCTGATCTGCTCCTACTTAAATTAGTGCAGCTTCTTCTATCACAGAAGGAACTGACATCATTTCTATTCAGTTGTATGCTCACCAGCCTCCTTAATACAGCTTCAGGGATTAAATGTTTCCCAGTAGACAATGCAGGTGTCACTTCTGAGAAACGTGCACACTCTGTTAACACTAAAGGTGGCAGCCAATTCTGGAACTATAATTGGAGCTTTTCTTCTCCATTCCAGTTGCATGATTTCTCTTTCTCTTCAGTGACTTCCCTAACTTTATAAATGAATACAAAGGCTCAGCCTCATGCTGCAGCAACGATATTTGCTTAATCCCTTTAGCCATCTGTAAAGCAGGAGTAATACACTCTATCAACTCATCAGTAGTGTGTGTGTGGGTGCATGTGTGTGCGTGGGCATAATGCAGATAATACATCCAGGGAAGCCCACCTGAAAGCACATTCATTCATGTTTATTTAAAGATTTAAATAATACAGGGCAAAGCTGTGGCTTCTGAGGCTAAAATAACCCTTGGAGCTGATTATTCTCATTGCCCATTTGCACATGAATGCGGTCAATGGTCTTTAATTTTGACTCTAGGTTTTGCGATGACATATGCTTAAGGAGGTGTACTATATGCAATTCTAGAATTTGCTTTAGCCCAAATTCAAATTCTATGTGGTGTTAACTCATTTGTTTTTCATTAAGTTCTTTATTAACAGCCAAATCCCTTGATTATTACACTTCTCTGAACTTTCTTGTTAATCTTACTTACAAGTCACATAATGCCTGAATACATTTCTCTGAAATGTTGTTGAGATAAAAGAAATGACGGTGACAGTAATTAACTCCTAAATAAATATTAAAATGAGAGGGCACCATAAATACCCCTGGTGCGAGGGATACATGACTAAGTCCCCAGGACATCAGGCCAGTCTGTCACCGTTTGAGCCTAAGACATTGATCTTGGAAGATGCTCCTTTATACCATTTAGCCTATTTAGCCTCTTCTTTTAGTTCTCGATTTTAGCTAAGACACATATTTTATAGTTTGCTTTTCACACATTGGGCTGCTTAACCATATGTTCTACTGTCCGATTCTCCACAGCTTACTTGCATGTATAAATTCTCCTTAGACAGGGACTAAATTCAATGGTTCTCTCTTCCCACCTCCCGCCCCGTCATGGTGGGTCCTTGCACACAGCCGGCTGGAAACCCAATTGGTGCCACACATGTCTGTGTTGAATTGAGGTTCATTTGTTCACAAGATATTCATCTCAAATCTGTCAGACGAAAACTGTGAAAGTGGCTTGCGATTGGCTGAGGCCGTCTGTGCCACAAGAAAGCAGAAATCACACCAGCGCAAGTGTGAAGTCTGGCATCCCACAGACAGGGTTGAAATACTAGCTCTGACCTCAATGAGAAGTAACTTTGGACAGACTTCCGAACATCACTAAGTCTTCATTTCTTCATGCATGAAAAGTGGAAAAACACAGTACTTTTCTGGTGGAGATGTTTGTCATTATTCAATGGCATAATACAAATAAATTGCTTTATCCAGTGCTCGGCAATCGGTTAGGCATAGGCAGCTAAGAGGGTCTTCATTAGGAAGTCAGACCAGGGAGCTTTGAGCTGTGGCACTTTGGGAAAGCTCCTGGAAGAGAGAAAATCAGGGCAGCTTTCATAACCTAGATTGACCCGTGTATTTCCACTCATTTCTCTATGCTAACAGCAGGATCCAGAGGGGAACACACCAAGTGCTGTGTGCATGTATGTTTGTATCACTCGGAATCTCATTGTGATATATAATTATAATGCACCAATAAAAGTATATATAAAAGAGAGTGATGAGGCTGAGGCTGGAATTTCAGGGGAGCCTCATCTTTTAGCTTCCCAAGGGGAGATATGCTATTATTCCTCTTTGACCCTCCACCACAACCTGTGCCCATTGCCTGGGGGATAGACTTGGCAGGTGGTTGGCCAGCACTCTCCCTGTCATTAGTCTTGTTACTCACGAGGGGATGGGTGTCTCCAGGGAGCAAAGTCTAAAACCCTGTTAGAAGAGGAAATAACTAAGAAATAAACTATGTTTTGAACAGATTGAATACAAGAAGCCGGGGTGTGTACGAGGTCAAAAATGAAGAGATTAATCACAGTTAAAAATATGAAAGAGGAGATTTAGGAGTAAGAAGGCAGGTGGGGCCAATGGCTTCATAGATGCATCATGGGAAAGACTCTGTGATGACAGCATGATGTTTATGTGTTCCCAAGGGTTACAGGGGGTAGATCAAGGGTATCTATCTATCTATCTATCAGTCTATCATCTATCTATTTATCTATCTTATTTATTTATTTTGGTATTGAGGATAGAACCCAGGGACATTCTACCTCCGAGCTACATCCCCAGCCCTATTTTGTCCTTTCCTTCCTTCCTTCCTTCCTTCCTTCCTTCCTTCCTTCCTCCCTCCCTCCCTCCCTCCCTCTCTCCCCTCCTCCCTCCCTTCTTTCCTTTCTTTCTTTCTTTTTTTGAGGTACTGGGATTGAACCCAGGGGCATTCTACCTCTGAGCTACATATCCAGCCCTATTTTTTACTCTTTATTTTTGAAACAGGGTCTCACTAAGTTGCGGAGGACCTCACTAAGTAGCTGAGGCTGGCCACGAACCCGGATCCTCCTGTCTCAGCCTCCCAAGTACTGGTATTACAAGCGTGCACCACCACGCCAAGCAATCAAGGGTATTTAAAGTAGTCTGTCCTCTGCTCTGCAAACCTCTACCCTACAGACCAGGCAGTTGAACAGTAATATGCTTGTAAACCAGCTCTAATGGTGTGTGTGTGTGTGTGTGTGTGTGTGTGTTATTTAAATGCTGTGATGTTGAACATCAGGTAAATGGAATTGGCAAGAGTTCACAGGGCCTCCTCTGTCCTGTTGAATAATAGCTTAATTAATTCAAACAGGGAAATGCTGGAGCAAGTACGCACATAGATTGATGAGTGTACTGAGCATGTAGCATGTAGGGGCAAGGGGCACAGTGCTACAGAGAGACCTCCGTGCTGGCTGTAAGGTCACCCCAGCTTCAGCCCTGGCACTGCCACTCCTCACTGTGATAGGGAATCCGTGGTTACCAAAGGGTGATTCTGGGCAAGCAGCATCAGCACCACCTGGGAATGTGTTAGTAACTCCGCCCTCACTCTCGACCTACAGGTTAAGACGTGCTGGGGGTGAGGTCCAGAAAATTGTTTCAACAATCCTGCCACAGGCTTCTGATGTACACATCAGTTTGAGAACCACACTAAAATGCTAGGGCCTGGAGAGTTTGCACTAATATCCTGTGTGTTTTCACTGCATTTGCAGACCATTGTGTGTTCTATCACTGTTAAATTGAGGACCTACTTAAGTCGGAGTTTTTCAGCCCCCCCCCCGATAAAAGCATCTCTTTTTTATCTAATTCCTGGAATTGCGTGACCTTCCATTATATCTATATCCCCACAGAGGATGGTGACTGGCAACCAGAGTTCGGAATTCTAATGGGTTCTACGGACAACATTCTCAGGTTTTGAACATCTGGTTCCTTCCCACGGAGAGGATAATAACATCATCTCTGGACCCTGTGGTTAGCTGGTGGCAGGGGCTGCTGCTTATAAGATGGGAAGGTGTTCTCTTTTCTCTTGCCTTTCAGGGAGCTGTCAAGGAGCTATTTTCCAAGCTCACCATGAGAATGCAGCCTGCAGTGAAGCGAAAGTTTGGGGTTTCCCCATTCAGTTTGCAAATCTTTATTCTAGTCATTGGGCCTTAAATGAATACAGATCGTAGGCTGAGGACAGAAACAGTACAACCAAGAGGCTTCCTTTAAAGTTAACACAGAATGTGTACCCTCTCTGTATCTAGAAAGAAAAAAGAACCTTTCAGACATAAAATTGACGGAATTTGGAAGATCTTACAGGGAAGATGAAAACAAGCAGGTGGATTGTCTTGCCGCCCTAGTTGTGTTCTTTTCAGTGAACTGTGTCTATGGGGTCTTGGAGGGACCAAATTCTTCCAGAAGAAAGTCAGGCTGGTACTTTTAATTTCACAGTTCTCTTCTGTCCTTGCCTGGGATTTATTTCTCCATCCATTTTCCAATCTTGTTTCTCTAAATTCAAATACTTCTCCAGTCCCCACCTGCAATTTTTATGTCCAACCATTCATAATTTTTCATTTTTCTTCCCACATTTTTCTTTCTCTTATGTCATAATCCTTCCCCTCCCTCATTTTCCTTACTGCTATTTCATTGAATCTTGTTTATCATTTATTCTGTAAATGTGCTCCTTATGATAACTTTATATGATATGTCATTTTCATGATGATAACTAGGGCACCCATTCAGGAAATATCATTTCTTCATCTCTTTGGCCATCTCCCATAAATTATTCCCACATATTGTTGATTAATTTGTAATCAGAACTTTTAAAAGCACAATCCCAGCTGCAGCATGAAAAACTGCAATTTTCAATCATTTTGGTACAGACACACATTCTTCAAATAAAGAATTAAATGTGCTTAAAACTGAATGATAGAGGTGCCTTTTCAATGGAGTAGAAGTTTTATTTTCAGATCCTTTATAAATTTTCTCATTTTTCATGGTCTGCTCACTTCATCCTTCAATATCTCCAAATAACCTCATATAAATATGTGGTAAAATAGTCCATCATATTCTATACAAATTATGAAAATTAATCCATTCTGAAAACTCATATATAGTTCTTACTGCCAGATTATGAGCTGCTATTCAGAGTATTAGACAACAAATAAGGGGGCAAAGGTTCTTCTTCTACCCCCTCATCGCCTCTCCCCACCCTCTTTTCCTCTCTCCCTCAAATCTTTCTCCTTTCTTTTACTTTTCTTTATTTCTTATAAAACACTATTTTTATTTTATGTATTTAAGTTATACAACATGATGTTTTGGTATAAGTACACAGAGTGAAATGATTACAACAATCAAACAAATTCATAATTCATCTTCTCACAAAGTCACTTGGCATGTGGGTGTGGTGTGAACACCTGAAATCTACTCTCATAGCAAAATTTCAGTATACCATACAATATTACCACTGTAACCCTCACACTGTGTGCACTGGCTCTCTAGACTCTTTCACCCTACAGAAATACAGCTCTGTCTCCTTTGATCAACAACTCCCCATCCTCTCGCCATATCTTGATGACCACCATTTTAGCAAAAGATTTTTGTGGATTCCACACACAAGTGAGATCATGAGATATTTGCCTTTCTCTGCCTGACATATTAGCATAATGTCCTCCAAGTTCATCCCATGTTGTTTCAAGCGGCTGAATCTTCTTTTTGAAGGCTTAATAATATCCCATATTCCATTTTTTGTGTTTGTATATATATATATACAAACACTTTGAAAAGTTCTGATTACAAATTAATCAACAAAATGTGGGAATAATTTATGGGAGATGGCCAAAGAGATGAAGAAATGATATTTCCTGAATGGTTGCCCTAGTTATCATCATGAAAATGACATATCATATAAAGTTATCATAAGGAGCACATTTACAGAATAAATGATAAACAAGATTCAATGAAATAGCAGTGTTTGTATATATATATATATATATATATATATATATACACACAAACAATTCTTCATTCCTTTATCTGTCGATGGTCACTTACTTTCCTTATCTTGGCTATTATGAATAAAACTGATGAACATGGGGGTGCAGCTATCTTTACGAATTGCTGATTTCATTTCTTCTGGATGTATACTCAGAAGGGTATATATCTGGGTCACATGTATTTCTATTTCCCCATTACTTTCTGTGTGAGCATGGGTAGTAACTGACCTGTCTAGATCTTGATGCTCTTAAAATATTACCTGTGAATCCTACTTCCCATGACCTTGGGAATCAGATATTATGACACATGAGATGGTGTTGTGCATCGTTAAGGTTTTATGCCAATTCCCTAGTGGACATTGCCACGTGGTGCTAATGGATCCATCCCAAAGCATAGTCTACACTCATCATTGCTTCTGCAAACCTTCGTTTCTGTTTCTTACTTCAGTACATGACACCACCAACAGGATCTCAAATGTATTCCTGGGTTCTTCACTTTCTCTCAGCAATTATATCCAGTCAATCAAGAACTTCTACTTTCCACAACTTACCTTTTTCTCTAATCTATTTCTTCTTTTTCATTCTGGCTGTTTTTACCTTAGCTGCCTAATTCTTCTGCAGCCTAGATTTAACCTTTGTCTCACCTCCAGTCCTTCAAGCCTTTAGTTTTTTTTCCCACAAAAGTGAACAGGGGACCAAATGATTCTTTTGTGTTGAAAATATGATTCTTTTATTTCTTCTTGAAATCACTCAATGGCTTCCTCCTGCTTTTAAGATCTAGTCTAAGCCAGGTGTGGTGGTACAGGCCTGAAATCTCAGTAGTTGTGAGGATAAGATAGGAGGATCACAGGTTGGAAGCCAGCCTCAGCAATCCTCAGCAACTTAGGGAGATCCAGTTTCAAAATTTAAAAAAGACCAAACTAAAAAGGGCTGGGGATGTAGCTCAAGAGTAGAATGCCTCTAGGTTCAATCCCCAGTGCCAGAAACAAACCAAACTAAAACAAACAAAAACTAGCTTAACCACATTAAGGAACCTTGAAGGCTACTCTTGTCTGACTTCTAACTACATAGCATTATTTGGGCTTGGGGTCTTTTCATTATGCCATGTTTGCCTCACTGGATGGAGTTGGTTCTTCTCCTCTGTCTTTCTGGGGTACCTTCTCTACTCCATCTCCATTTCCATTTTCCTATTTACTTTGCCAAATCCTTCCCATTTCAGTTTAAATATTGCTTTCCAAGGGGACCAACCCTGAGGTACACTCTCTTCTCTTAATCTCATTGCTCTGAGCCTTCACAGCATGCTCTGTTTCCCACTAGAGTTCTCAATACTTATTTTATTGCCTTATTTAAACACATTTCTCTAGGACTGTAAGCTGCATACAGTAGAGAGAATGCCTATCTTGCTCATCCCCATTCCTCCAGTCCCTGATGAACACAGTCCCTGATAAATATCTGTTGCATAAATAAATTGTCATAACTATTTTTTTTTTTGCGGTACTAGGGATTGAACCCAGGGACATTCTACCTCCGCGCTACACCCCCGGCCTTATTTTTTTTTATACTTTATTTTGAAACTGGGTCTCACGAAGTTGCGGAGGGCCTCACTAGGTTGAGAGAGAGAGAGAGAGAGAGAGAGAGAGAGAGAGAGAGAGAGCGCTGAGGCTGGCCACGAACCCGGATCCTCCGGTCTCCGCCTCCCAAAGTACTGGGATTACAAGCATGTGCACCACCACGCCCGGCTCTTGTCATAACTATTAAAAGGAAAGAAAGACATGGCTTCTTCCTGCAGGTAGCTTAAGGTAATTAAGTGCTGACAAATCACTATGATGTGAGGTGACGTGTGGTAAGTAGGTGACTAGCAATAATAAAGGTAATAATAATAATAATAATAATAATAATGAGGCAATGATCTTTGCACAGTGCATACTCCATTACTGGTGTGTTCTAAGCCCCTTGTATATGAGTTCATTTCATTCTTACAACAGGCCTTCCAGGTTATAACATTAGAGCATTATTATCTTCATCCTCATGTAACTCTAAGAGGGGTTCTGTGACTTACCCACAACACCCACCTGGTGCCTGAGGACTAGGACCCTTTGCAGACTCCATACGGTCTGGCTCTAGAGTTCATGTTCTTAACCTCTAGGCTATACTGACTCCTTCAGTAAATGGCCAATACATATTGATTGGAGTAATAACACGAGAAAGGAAGAAAAAAATATAAAGAAAGGAAAGAGGGAAGGAAGGAGAGAGGAAAGAATTGGTGAAAGGAAGGGACAGTGGAGGTAAGAGTAGGTCTTATCCTGCACATGGAAGATGGGTTAAGTTTGAGCTTATAAAGACAAAGGAAAGTTTGTTACTGTGAAGAAATTGACATGCACAAAGGGGAAGAGCTATGGGACTCAATCATGGGGAATGAACAGGTTATATTGTTCTAGCCCGAACAAGCCCCTACTCTGAATTCCAAATACCTAAATCCAGTGGTCAACTTTACTCTTTGCTTGGATACTTCCTGAGCAACAGATTTAAAACTAAGTCCCAATTCTCCTCCACCCACAAATCTTTGTGCCTGCAGTCTCCCTACCTCAGTTGCTGAGCAGGTCATCTTTCCAGTTGCTCAGGCCAGTAATTTGAATTATCACTACCTCCTCCCTTTCTCTCCTTAATACATGTCTCATCCATCAGAAAAAACTATTGGCTTCACCTTTAGTAAATACCTCTAGTCCTCCTACTTCTGATTTCCCATGTTATATCCCAGTCCAAAGAGAGGATAGCCTCCTCATGACCCCTCTGAACACATAGCCAGAAGTGACACATATAAAAAGTAAGTCAGATTTCCTCACTTCTCTGTTCAAAAACTTGCACTGATCCCCACATAAATCAGAATAAAAATCAACATTCTTTTTTTTTTGGTACCAGGGATTGAACTAAGGGGGGTTCTACCTCTGAGCTACACCCCCAGACCATTTTATCTTTTATTTTGAAACAGGGTCTCACTAAGTTACTGATGCTGTACTTGAACCTGAGGTTCTCTTGTCTCAGCCTCCCAAGTATTGGAATTACAGTTATGTGCCACCAAGCCCAGCTTAAAATCAACATTCTTATAGTAGTCTACCAGATCTTTTATGATTTAAGCTTTATGCATTAAATGTTCTCATTTCATAATACCCTAACTCTCCCTTACTCTTCAGTCACACTGGCCTCCTGAGTATTTTTCAAGCACATCAGGCACTTTGGAGCCTTTCCCCTGCCTGTGCCCTTAGCCCGAGCAGTTTTTCTTTGACTCCATGTCTCAAGCCCTTCAAGCCTTTGCTCAGACCTCATCTTGTTCTTGCGGCCCAACTCCCTATCCTATGTAATGCTGCCCCCAACATTCCTGATCACTTTCACCCTGTTAATGCTTTTTATTTTCATTTTTCTTACAAATTCTCACTTTGCAATATACCATTTTATTCTTCTATTATTATGTCCATAATTTATTTTCTGTCCCCTATAGCTGGAATAATAAATTCATGGCACCAGGTACCTCTGACCAGGAAGCGGGGACAACTTCACCATGCTAGGGCTGTTGCATAGGACCCTGAGCTCAGAAGGCGCTATGTATATGTATATTCAAATCACACTACACCGCAATAGGATGTATGCTTACAATGCATCAATAAAAGTATATTTTTAAAAAAGAAGACCCTTGAACTTAGGTTTTTTTAATTTTTGTTTTGTGTATGTGTGTGTGTGTGTGTGTGTGTGTGTGTGTACATGTGTGTGTGTGTGTGTGTGTGTGTGTGTGTGTGTATGATACCGGGGATTGAACCCAAGGGCATTCTACCTCTGAGCTACACCCCCAGCCCTATTTTATGTTTTATTTTGAAACAGGGTCTCACTAAGTTGCTGAGGCTGGCCTCAAACCTGTGATCCTCCGGTCTCCGCCTCCCAAGTTCTGGGATTACAGGTGTGTGCCACCACGCCTGGCTGAATTTAGGGTTTAATGCTCTGAAGGTTCCGTCTTGAAATAATCAGTAGTTTTTATGTGTTTTGTCAGGATAACCTGTTGGGGCAATGTAACGTGCTTGGAGGGAGCTTTGTGACTTACTTCATCTTCTGTACTAACTCGTGTTACCCCCTGCCCTTTGGGGATAGTTTTCAGCTTCCTTCTCTCCACTCACTGGCCCCTTGGGTCCTTCCTGGCTTTCCCTTACCCTTAGGTAGGTGATGGTCTACCTTCATTCCTCCATTGTCCCCCAACCTGAGGGAGACCTGAATGCCAGGAAGGTCTGAATGCAAGTCCAGTGATGTTTCAGGGTGGTCAGGCAGTACTGGCAATGCATGGTGTGACTATCTGGGGTCTCTCACCACCCCAATCCAGGTCCTAAGCAGGGATGTTCCTATGCAGGGGTTTAGAGCCCTTTCTTTGCCTCTTGGTAGTGAGTTAGTGTAATAGTTCTATGGTGTAGAGAGAGCCTGTTCAGAGTCCTGCATTTTTATTCCGTACCATGCCCTACAAATTACATAGCAGGCCCTACAAATTGTAATGAGGGCGACTGCTGCATCCTTATTACTCAGATTCAAATCTTGTACCCGTAGGTACACAGTAAGTGTTATTGACTGGAAGCATATCAGAGTCAGGTCATAATCCCTCTTCACTTCAAATCTCTCAAGCCATAGGAGAGTGGCCTCTGATATAGGTACGCAATTTTAGTTTTAAATTAGATTGGATTACCTTCTAATCAGTTAAACTGATAAGACAGTTATGGCATCAGCCCAAAATATTATTAGGGTATGTATTTGTCAGCAGCAAGGAGAGACTTCATAGCACATTTTGGAAGAGCTACTGGAGAAAAACTGTAGTGGAGGTTTCATGTCTGTATCGCCCCCACCCCCCCGAGCTGATTTAGAAGTTAAAAAAGGATGGCTGGCATGGTAGTTGTGCTATGCCTAGGAAGATGGCAAAATGAGGGTCAAGTACCAAATAACTTGGTATCAGAAGCTGAGAAAAAAATTAAGAGAATAAAAACATGGGCAAACAGAAAAATGAGTTAGAAAGACCGGGAGAGAAGACAAGAGGAGAAAGTCATGGTGGAACAGTGTAGAGGAAAGGATACGGCAGTTTGGATGTCTGAGTACAGCCGGGGGCCTGCGGGGACACTTCACACACATTCTACCACTTCCATAAAGAGAATTAAGCTTCCAGCTTGGAGTCAGCATAGGACACTAATTGTGACCTAAAATTGGGGAAAGTAATGATGCCCCACTTTTCTCTAATACAATTTTTTTACTGCTCAGGGACTAAGTATATTGGAAGCAAAAAACTATGGTGGAAAGCCAAATTATTCTGGCATCCTGGGCGAAGTTGTGTTTCACACTTGGGGGTTATGGTATAGGGCCAAACCTGTTGTGAGTGGTGACTGCCTTTCATCCATGGTAGGGAAAGGAGAGGGAAAAAGAAAAAACAGCAAAGAATCAGCCCCTGGATGGTGCATAGGCCTGTTTTTCCATGCTCTTGTTGAATATAGAGTTTAATATTAACTTGTATTTAACTTTCAGTTCTCATCCTAGAAACTCGTCAGGGATCTTCATATCATCTTTGCTGGCTGCCCCATCTTAAGAGGAATTAAGATGAATAAAGATGAGCAGAACACTTGCTGGTTGATGGCCTCATGAGAAGACCTGGGCTAAAATCAAATAATTTTGATATAGTAAAATAATCATTTTAGCTAAAGAGGTCACAAGAATATCTTATTTGGCAAAATAATATATAGTGGCTGATATATTGGAAAGAACAGGATAGTTAGACATGTCCTGAACAACAAAATCTGAGTAGGACCAAGAGAGAGTCTGAGTTCATTGTAAGGATACTAATGGGTTGATGTGTAAATGTATTACAAACACAAGGAGCCCACCTTAACTCCTAGTGTCAAATATCAATGAGCCCAAGTGTCATGAAGTCTTAGCCTAAACCACTTCTACATTAAATATCAAGAGGATCTGTGTGCTCTCTGAACCCTTAAAATGAAAACACCATTTACACCCGCACTATCCTCATTATTTAAAAAACTCTAGAACTTCTAAACTACATATAGTGTATGTTATAGCTGACACTTACATTATAGAAAACTTACCATTTTTTTCTTCTCTGAAGGCAAGATTTTTTACTTAACTATTTACACAATAAAGAATGTCATTCAAATATGTCAACAATGGAAAAAATCACAATGAAAAAGATCAATATGGTGAGAGTCAAAATGAAAACATTTGCTGAAAAAATCTATTATAAAATTAAAATGTCATAATTCTAGTAATTATTAAAATTATTAATTTATAATTATTTAACTTATAGCAACCTCAGAACATGTTTTAGTGACTTTCATCTCAGAAGAAAATTAGATGATATTTCAAACGTACTAAGTCAATCTCGATGCAAATCTCGAAAGGATTTTTATGGACTTTGACAGGATGTTACTAAAATAATCTGAAAGGAAAAATGCATATGAATAACCAAAAGTTAAAGAAGAACAAAAATATATCTAAACCCTACCAAATGCCAAAAGATATCACTATCTGTAATAATTATTTCTGACTAGTACTGGTATAGAAGTCAATCAACACAGAAATGGAATAGAAAAACAGTCCAGTTGCAGACAAAATGCATATTTTAAATGTATTTCTGAATTCATAAAAAACAGAAAAAGTGGTGAAAAAACTTGAAGAGGCTTTTTACATAAGTAAAAATAGTTAACAAGTTTATAGAAAATATTTAAATTTCCTGAGGAATAGTCAATTAAAATAAATGCAAAATACTTTCTTTTTGTTTTAACATATCAACAACTTGAGATGATTAAAATTAATATGTCAACTTCCTTGAAATATTTATTTGTGAAGTGAAATAAATATGCCGATTTCTTATAAAATAAAGAGGAATATAAATTTGTGCAACTTTTCTGAGAATTTATTTGGCAATATATAACAAGGGATTAAATTTATGTGTAATATACTATAATCTGA
The DNA here is from genome assembly GCA_004027185.1 of Glis glis. Taxonomy (NCBI): domain Eukaryota; kingdom Metazoa; phylum Chordata; class Mammalia; order Rodentia; family Gliridae; genus Glis; species Glis glis. The sequence continues at coordinate 69,019 of PVJS01001273.1, forward strand.
CCCTGTAATTCTGCTTACAGGAAAGTATCCTAAGTAATGCTCATAAGCACTGATAAACAACTGTGTAAAAAGATCTCACTTTTTTATAGGTAAGAGTAAAACATCCAATTTTATGAGATCGAAGAGGATTCAGAGAATTTAACTATTTCATATTTGATATTATCCTTTTACACTGGCACAGATTTTTCAGAAGATAAATTAGGATGAAACATACGAAGTTTTCAGTGTTGCACAAATGCTGTGAACTAGCGCTTCTCCTTTTAGGCGTTTACCCTGAAAATATAATTGCAAACATGCTTTAAGATTTAAATGTAAAGCATGGTTTCAAGTTTCATTTCATATGGGGGTCAGCACCCTTTTGCTTTAAGGTGCCAAGTAGTAAATATTTGAGTACATGCAGTTTCTGTGGCAAATACAGTCAGACAAAAGCAGCTGCAGACAGTGTTAAAAAGTGGGTGTGGCTGTGTTCCAACAAAACTTTTTTATGAAAGCAGCGAGTGATGGACTGAGCCCTTCTCCATTTAATTATAATTTTAACCTATGGAACATGTATTTTTTTATTTTTCCTCCATATGATCTAGTCTTCCTTAAAGCTTCCATTTATATTCAATCTATTTCAATATGTAGCCTATGATAGTAACTTGTAAAATATTTTAGATAGGGTTTAGTATTTAGGCAAAAAAAAATTTGGTCTTTCTTATGTCTATTTCTTACTCTTGCTCTACTCAAAGATGTGTTTGGGAAAATGGTTTATATAACTTCTTGTCTATATGGTGAAAGTCCTCAGAGCAAGATGCTCCCAGATTCATACTGGGCTTGGTTTTGGAGGTATTTATTGGCACATATTTGGACTGATCTGGTTGGTTCTAATAATCTTTGGCTGCACTACAAACCACCCCAAAATTGAGTGAATTAGAACAAAACTGATATCTTTCACAGTTTTGTGGGTGTATTAAGCACAATTGGGTATTCAGTATTTCTCAGGGTTGTAGTTTTAGTGATGGAAACATCTAAAGACTCAACCAGGACGAACTTCCACCACCTTCCACTCGCATAATGACAGCTGATGTCATCCATAGTTGAGAGCTTATCTTAGGCTGTCAAAGGGAAAGCCACCTATAGCCTCACTAAATGTCTTGGGCTTCTCCTAGCATTGTGGTTGGTGTTCCAAAGCATCTACATGGAAGCTCCAAGACTCCTCATGATGTTGTCTCAGGAATTTCAGAACATTGCTTTCCATATTCTACTGGCCAAACAAGTTCCAAAGTCAAGCCCAGATTTAAGTAGAGTAGAAGCTTAGACTGTGCTTCTTGATAGAGACATTTCATGAATGTGAAATGAGAGAAAGATGGTGACCTCTTTGGAGACAAGCTACCACATCATCCATCAACATTCTGCTGGTGTCTTTACCTTTGGTGGATAAAATGTAAATCATTAATTCTCATTTCAGTGAAAGCCCTCTAGTCTCTTGCTCCTTATTCACTTATGCTAGCTGTAGTTTGGGTGCTTGATATTTCTGATTTGGGATCATTTCTACCATCAACTGACCATATCAGTCTACCTCCAGCTATGTTTAAAGTCACTTCGGCCCTACCATACAGAATCCAGGACACAGAGGAATTAGGGGAAGCTTAGGAAATGAAAGTAGAATCCTTTCTTTCTGACCACACATCTTCATCTGTTAATTATGAAGGGTTCCTTAATACATGTATAGGACCAAATGATGAAGAGTTGGATCTTGAAACTCCCCCCAATTTTTTTTTCACTCACTAGGGTACATTCTGATCCATCTGGGTTAAAGTCAATAAAGTAATATTGAGGGGCCCATCTGATCAACTACTTCTTCCATTATCTTCCTTTCTTCTCCATAGACCACCAAGACAAGAGGGTAGGTTTAATTTCTTTTTCCCATTTTCCTTCTCTCTGAATCCAGCCTTGTAGTTAAGCTGTAGTAAGGGTATGTGTTTCTCTCTGAACTAAGGGAGAGAATATGTGGTCTCCTTTGACCAAGCTGATTTCATGGTATGCCAAAGGAATTTCAAGCAGTTTTTTTCTATATTAGTCATTGTTTTCAAGGGACTTGTCTTGCTAAAACATTTTTATTTTCTTCTTCTGGGAACATATGCCTTTTGACTTTGATTTTGAGGTGGAAGGCTGAGACTGGATTAAAGAAGGAATATTTTAAAAAATAAATAACTGGATATAAATAAATATCCTGAAACACAGAATTTTTAAGTAAATGGTGGTATAACCACTTGATAGAATTTTAGAGATTCTTAAGTGTTTGCTTAGGAAGGAGAAAATAGAGATGCTAATTATTCAGAGTTGAGTTTAATAGTCTATATTTTCCATGGAGTGACACATAATGATTTTTTTAATGATATCCACTCTGTTACCACTTGTACCTTCTTCACTTATTCATTTCTCTAACTTTGTAGTCTTAATTAGAGCTGATTCTTAATGGTCACCCTTTGTTCTGTTCCAATGTCTCCCTCGGTAACCTTACTTTCATAACATCAACTGTCATATCTATGAAGAAGTTTTCAAGACTCAGTCTGTGCTCTGACTGTTTCTATATGCTTCAAACTTTGTAACTCTGTGCTGCAATTCCTTTTGAAAATCCCATCTCTCTGGCCAACTTGTGCCAAACCAAAGCTATCATCTTTCCATCAAGACTGACATCTCTTTGTTCTTTTCCCATTTCTCTCGATAATAATCTATTTTCCCCATTTCCCAGGATGTATGGTCTGTAATAGTTTTTGACTCATTCTCTCTTGCTCTTATCTCCAATCTCTGTACCCGTATCACAGATACCCAAAGCCACTCCCCTGACTTATTCTTGACAATAGGATAAAATTTTATTTTGCTGTATAAGAGGTCAGTCTCTCATGTCTCCAGCTCTAAATCTTGATAATTGTAAATTAATGCTAGCAATTTTCTTTGCCCTGCTCATCATGATTGCTTAGGATTGGGTATGCCACGCAATTCTCACCACTGACATGTGCTTTGATATTATAGTGTGAGGATATGATTCTTCCAGCCATTAGGGCCACCTTCAGGCCATAAGGAGACAAGGCTGAAGGGGAAAGTAGACTTGCCAAAGAAATGGAAACAACCTGAGCCCTGGATGAGCTACTCAAGTAACCAAATCTCTGCCTCCCTGCATCTTTTTGATTTGGTTTGATTACTGTGTAGATATTCCCAATGTTGTGGTAAGACAGTTAATAATCTTAAAAATTTAGGTCAAACCTTGGCTCTGTAATGTGAAAGTTGTGTGATGTTGGGGAAACTACTTAATTTCTATGGGTTTGGACATCTATTAATTAGGAATCATATTAATCAACATTTTTTTGCTTTAAATAAAGGAGATTTAACATAAAATAACTCTGAAAGGCTAAAGCACAATATCTATACAAGATTACTATTTTATGTCTTGAGTTTGGTGATGGATTGAGCCACATTTCCACTTTCACTAAGCTCTTTAGGACTAGGTTCCATCATACGTTATGGCCAAAGTCTAAATGCCACCTCTACCTGCATATTATGTGGCCTCTAATACACCTAGATTAATATTTTTTAAGAATTTACTTTGTTGGGGGAGATATACTTTATAAAGAGGGTCAATCTTAAATGCTCTCACCACAAACAAGTAGCTTTATGTGGTAATAGACATGTTAATTAGTTTGATGGCAGGAAGCATATCACAATTTATATTTAGATCAAATCATCAAGTTGTACAACTCAAAAATATACAATCTTCCATTGTCAACTCTACCTTAAAAATTTGAGAAAAAAAGAGTAAAAACAGAGAATGTGAGTCAATCACCCAAGTTAACTGATAAATTTTGAGCCATGTGTCCTATAAATAAACTTCCTTTTCAATTGTCTTTGGAGTACTTATGAATAATACTGATCATATTCTAAAGAAAATGTAAACTGAAAACAGAATATACATGTGACAAATACTGGCATAAATTATTTACTAGTAGGTTTTCCAATACTAGATAACTAAGAAGTGAAAAAAGAAAGCACTATGCTATAAAATAATTTCATCAAAAAGTAAATACAACTTCAATTAAGCTGGGCATGGTGGTTCATGCCTGTAATCCCAGTACTTAGGAGGCTGAGACAGGAGGATTTCAGGTTTAAGGCCAGCCTCGGCAATTTAGGGAGGCTCTGTTTCAAAATAAAAGCTAAAAAAGGGCTGGGAGTGTCATTCATGGGTAGAATGTCCCTAGGTTCAATTCCCACAACCAAAAAAAAAAGAAAAGAAAAAAGCGATTAAAAATAATATCTATCAATAAGAACTATACCAAATTTTATATCAAAACTTTCATATATGTGAACAAAGATATAACTGGAGGAAATTTTATTACTTCATATATTTTTATTTTTAAATCTATAAAATCTTTAAAAGTTTAAGTTATATAAAAGATAGTAAATCTTATGAATCTAGTTGAAGAGAGCTTTAGAAATATAGAACTATGATTAATACAATGAGAGAAGAGGTCATAGTACAAATGATTTACCCAATAACTAAACTTTTACTAAGACCCACACAAAGATCATCTATTTAAAGAGAGAATCCACTGTTCTTAGCATTATAAATGTGAAGAAAGCTATGACCATAGCTATAGAAAGAACATATACACATCCCCAACTTACAAATATTAGGAGTCTTGCACTCATCTCTGATAAGAAAAATTGCAATAGACTGTTACACTTATCCAAGCACCAAAAGGAACCTAAGAAGTTATCATAACTTTTGAAAACCCATCTGAGGGCTGAGGACATAGATACACTGAAATAACCTAAATAGCTAAAACTTAAGAATTTTCATAATAAAGAAGAGACTGTTGTTTTCATCCTTGGTCATGCGGGTGGTGGAGGAATCTCCTAGGAGAACACAGATCAGGCTTTCCTTTGGCCATGTGTGAGCTGACATGACATGATGTGTCAATGTAGAATCTTTAAAAGTCCAGCCCCCAAGCAGGTATGCATTACCCTACCGATCCTGCCAATCCATTCCCAGAAGCCTTCATAGAGCACTTGGGGAATATACCAAAAGTCAAGGGCAGCTAAAAAAGTAGTGCCAAGAGAGGACCCCTTGCCCAGAGCAACAGGACCAAGGGACATTCCAAAGAGGGATGAGAGATCCCCACTGTGAGTGCTTTGTGCTTGCATGCTGAAGGTGAGGCAGAACTGAGACATTCTAGCTCAACACTAGGTTTTCACCTAAGGGAGATGGGACAAAGCAGGAAGCTGAGGGACAAGACTGGGAGGGAGGTAGATTCCTAGTGGCACAGGCAGGATGGAGCCTCCTATGCAGTGGTTACATGGGCTTATCTATAAATGCAATCCCCAAAGCAGTGCGCTTATATTTATGTACCTCATGCATATAATTTCTTCCTCAATGTAAAACAATACACATTCAGGAAGAGGACTTTGAGGGAAGCATGTTATACAGAATGAATGGAAAGAGCATGTGTATTTCTCAGAAAAACTGTGCAATAGTACCTTAGAATCAAATTCTTCTTTCCTCAAAATATTTAAATTTAAGGATGACATACTACTGCTTATAAAAGAAATATTTGGAAAATGTTTGAATATGAAACAATATGTTATTGGTTGAATAAATTGTGGCACATTTTTGGTATCAAGCTATATAGTCATTGCACCTGATGTTATAGATACGTATTTAGCCATAGCAAAATTCTGCTATACAAAACATATTCTGATCATATGATCTAGCAATCACACTATTTAGTATTTACCCAAAGGAGTTGAAAAGTTAGGGCTGCACATGAGTGTTTATAGCAACTTCATTAATAGTTGCCAAAACTTGGAAGCAATCAAGATGTCCTTCAAGAAATAATGGATGAACTGTGGTACTTCCAGACAACAGAATATTATTCAGCACTAAAAAGAAATGACTATTTAAAACAGGAAAATATATGGAGGAAACTTAAATGCATATTACTAAGTAAAAAGAACTAATACGAAAAGGTAACTATATGATTTCAATCATCTCACGTTCTGGAAAAAGCAAATCTATGGAGACTCTAAAAAGGCTTGTGGTAGCCAGGGGTTAGGGAAAAGGAGGAATCAAGAGGCAGAGCATGTAGAATTTTTAGGGCAGCAAAATTTCTCTGTATGCTACTATCATGGATACATTTCACTATACATTTGTCCAAACCCATATAATACACAGCACCAAGAGTGAACACTTATAAATGTATAGACACTGTGTGATTATGTTTGTCAAGGCAAATTAATCAGTTATAACAATTTACCAATCTTGTGGGGAATGGTGTAATGGAGAAAGCTATGCATGTATGGGGGCAAGGGATATATGGGGAATCTCTGTATCTTCCTCTCAATTTTGTTGTGAACCCCAAACTACTCTAAATAAATAAAACATATCAAATAAAACATAGAAATGTAAACAGTCAATTAAATCAAGGTGTTCAGCATCCTAAAAACTGTAGACAATAACCAAAAACAAAATAAAAATACACAATCTAAAAATCTAACAGTGATTATTGCCTTTCTCCTTTTTTTCCATTATTTGATTTGTTTCTGCAATAAGTTTTTATTGCTTGTGTAATTAAAAGCAAGTTATTTTCTAATAATAACAACAATAAAAACATGATAAATCACATGAAGATACCAAGGAAAAGAGCTGATATATTACAACATAAATTAATTAAGTTTTATAATTCAATAATACCAAATACACTAATATTATACTTCATGTTAATACTTTGAAGAATAAAATAATGATCATAATGACCCTAGAGACTAAAAAACCACTTGATAAACTTGGGATACATGGATGATGATGATGATGATGATGATGATGATTGTACTGGGGATTGAAATCAGAGGCCTTCTATCTCCGAGTCACACTCCATCTCTTTTTATATTTTATTTTGAAACAAGGTCTTGCTAAATTGCCGAGGCTGGCCTCAAACTTGTGATCTTCCTGTCTCAGCCTCCCAAGTACTGGGATTACAGATGTAATCCTCCATGCTCAGCAAAAATAATTATTTGATTAAAAACAAAAACAAAATCAATCATCCTACTTCAGATCATATATCAAAATAAATCAAAGATTTCCCAAACATTGAAAGCACAAAAACAATACAAAATAAGAGCAAAAGTTATATAATCTTGAGTTCTGCTGAGCCTCAAACCAAATGTTGATACTATCAAAGCTTTTTTTCCTTTTACAAAGAAAGCATATAAAATTAAATCTCTAAAAATATTTACAATAATGCTGGGCGTGGTGGCTCACGCTTGTACTATTTTATTTTTTTTGTTTTGAAACAGGGTCTCTCTAGGTTGCTGAAAGTCTTGTTCTGTTGCTGAAGCTGGCCTCAAACCTCCTATCTCAGCCTCCCAAGTACTGGGATTACAGAAATGCACTACCATATCTGGCCTCTTATTACTCTTATGGAAGAGTAGATTTCCAGAGGTCCTTGCTCTGCCATGCCCCAAGTGTCCCTCCTGTCATCTTTCTTCTGTGCTCTGTGGCTGTCCTGGGAGGACCAGCACTGCTTGCATTTTGCACATGAACCTGGCTGTGTAGTGTCTGACCTGGCCCACCAGCAAAGTCTGTGGATCTCTTCTCAGAATAATTTTTTAAATGCATAAAATAAAAAGCATATTATTCGAATAGAAACCAATTGTTTTGAAATGTAGTTATGAAAATATTTTTAAATTTCATGTTATAATATATGTGGATTCTGGTGCTGGGCATGGTGGCGCATGCTTGTAATCCCAGTACTTTGGGAGGCGGGGACCGGAGGATCCGGGTTTGCGGCCAGCCTCAGCTCTCTCTCTCTCTCTCTCCCTGTCTCTCTCTCTCTCTCTCTGTACCTAGTGAGGCCCTCCACAACTTCGTGAGACCCGGTTTCAAAATAAAGCATAAAACAAATAGGACCGGGGGTGTAGCGCGGAGGTAGAACACCCCTGGGTTCAATCCCCGGTACCACAAAAAAAAAAAAATATATATATATATATATATATATATATATTTACAATAAATATAACAAGGGGAGTGATCCTTGTACTCTACAAACTATTATTACAAATAAATTAAATAACAATGAAATCATTGAATCACAAAGGAGAAATTAACATTAAACATGAAAATATTCAACTTTTCTCATTTATAATACAACTCCAAATTAGAACTACAGCAAGTTTTACTGAGATTTTCAAACTCTCAAAGATTAAAAGAAAAAAGATAATCATTTCTGGTGAAGGTTTAGGGAAATTGATCATTTCATGTCTCTGATAGGGCAATGCAAATTTGGAAAATCTTTCTGGAAAGTGATTTAGGATAGCATATGTCACCATCCTTAAAAATATGCATATCCTTTGATCCAGTCATTTCACTGCTAAGAACTGGTTTTTCCTGGAGGTGTGTTTGCAAAGATAAAAATTCATGCAGCTTTGTTTATCACAGCATTTTTTAAAATGGAAATAAAGCTGTTTACCTAAAGGAGAACTGAATAAATACCTTTTGATATATTCCTCCTAAACAATAATATGAGGCTATTAAAACTTATTTGTTGTAAAAACTTCATTGTTATCGGAAAATACATGGCAAAACTGATACTAACAAAACATAAAGCACAGCACGGCCATTTAGCAGATTCTAAAGGATAACTGCCCAACTCTGCCTTTTATTGCCTGAGTTCTTTGGGGCAAGTTATTCAACTTTTTTGATTCTTAGTTTAGTCATCAGAAACCAAGGTGATGGGTAACAATTTCATCAAATTGCTATAAGGAATAAATTAGTTCTTAAGTATCAAGGGATAGTGCTTGATATGCATTAAGTGCTAAAGATTGCTGTTATCAATAAGTATTGTGGATTGGCTCTAAAACATTACTTTTATCATAATAATCTTCTGTATCAAGGACATAGAGTGGCTTCTAAATATGTAGAGATTGAATATGAGAGCACTTTCACTTAGCAGAAAACCCTTTCTACTGTAAAAATAATCAGAAAAGTCCTTTTATATGGATGTATTCGAATGTCCTCTGGCACTCCTGAGGTACTTCTCTTGGGAGCTTTTGCTAGACATGGTTCCTCCACTGGCCTCTCATCCTTCATACTTCTTGGGTCTGCCCTAAAGCTGTTCTCAACACTAGAATACCATACTCTTCCTCTATTGGCCTAGACTATACCAGGCCTTCAGCACTCGAAGTCATGCTTCTGATATAATCTTTCTCTCACTTCCCCAGTCCAGCCCTTGGAAAATCAGTCTATCTATCTATCTATCTATCTATCTATCTATCTATCTATCTATCAATCTATCTTCTATCATTAGAGTAATTTTGCAAATATAGTAATTTTATGCATGCACATACACACACATATGAGAAATCCTAAATTATATTCTTATGTGACCCTTCTATGTATTTCTCTAGTGATGTAACTATCTGATTTGCCTAAAAGACATCTCCAAAGGTAAATTCAATGTCTCCTCTCCTATGAATCCTTTTAGTACCCAATATAAATACTATATGAATAAATTTGGCCATGCATTTGCAAAGTATATTTAAAGCACTCTATATGTAAACGTGCATTCAGACCTAGGGTATCTGTGGTCTAATCTGCAGGACTATTAGTTTCTCATGAGTCAAGCCAGAAGGCTGCCACACTGATTTTGATAGACATGAAGAGCCCAGATTCATACAATTGCAGGAATCAATTGGGAAATTTGTGAAATAAGAAGCCTTCCTGAGATTTATGTCATGCTGTTCCTGTCTCTACAGAACCCACAGATTTCTTCTTCGTATATTGCAGAACTATGCTTTCACTCTGAAATAAAAACTAAGACTGAGAACATTTCAGGAAGAGACATGTGCAGCGTGCATTAGTTCCTAAGTTGTCTAAAGGTTTAAGAAGTCAGAGAATGGTCTCAGTTTAATCAGAACAAGTTTTCTCATCATCCCCTCAAATAATTCGACATACTTGGGTGGTTATAGGGACTCCAAGGACTTCAAAGTCTAGCTAAACCTGATCAACTCTCCAAAAAGAGTCCTTACATACTTCTCAGACTAACTGCAAATAACTTTCCATTTATCTGAACCAGGTGAACAATATCGAATCACATTATGTTCATGTGGGAAGCGATGGAAAGGCAACTCTTTAGCTCTGAATTCAGAAGTTGGTCAAAAGCCTAATATTTTCCAAAGCTATATCATTTTGAGAAAGTGAAGAAAATTGCATTTTTCTATCTTTGAAAAGAATCTAACAGTATCTTTTATTGTATTTTTAAGGCACCTGGGCTGCTGCTATGATGTTGAAGGAACAAATCAAGGACATGAGGTTAAGAGATACAGTGTGGGGGATTTCACAGAACACAGCTGAGGACATTCCTACCTTCTATTTTTCAGTGAGGATTACAACAATAGGAGAAACATGGAGATGAGTAAATGCAATTGAAAAAATGAAGTAGGTGGTATAAATCACTATTCCATATGTGCAGTTGTTAGGGAGCTAGCAATCCATCTAACCATTCATTAATTTGTTTTTAAAACCTTTATTTCATGGAGACACTATTGGGCTGGGTTCAGTTCTAGGTGCTTAGAAAGCAGCATCCACAGGATGAACACGGCCCCTGAGCTAAGAAAAAGTTTATCATATACTCTCATTCATTCATCAGGAACTAAGGAGGAGGCACCCGATATCACTAGAATGGGAACGTCCTTGTGGAAAACTGTCGTCTTCTCTTAGGACACATTCATTTTTCTACTCTGGTACTTGTTTTATTTCCCATAAAAGTATGTGAGCTCCTCACAGCAGCTTCTACATGTTTCCTTAGAACTTGGCACGTTCCATATCTTGAAAGCTACAAACACCTATATTCATGGAGAGCATTTTAATACTATATTTGCTGTATTTACTAAAGTAGATATGCAATTAGCATTTGAAATGCAAGATCATATTATTGCAGTCCCTTAAATTTATATAATTGGCTCTGCTTTTTTACCACTCACGTATTCCACAAGTCCCTGAGCTCTGCTGCCATATTGGCCACTGGGTCCTCACTCCCAGAGTCTCCTTTCAATCTTTTCTGGCCCGGACTCATATCATTCCTTCTTGTTCCTCTAGTACTTCTGTAACTCTGCAAGTTAACTATCTTGGTGCCCTTCTAATTGTTTGACTACTATTTCTCTGCTGTATTTGATGACCCTGTTCAGTTGAATTCATTTCAAGGCAGTTTAATTAATATTTGAGAATTACTATGTACTGGATACAATTATCACCTCTATTTGGAATACTCTAAAATTCTGCCCTCAGCTATCTGATAGGTCTAATCCAAAATTGGTTATTAGACATCATCTCCTGGGTGACCTATAATCTTCTCATTCTCCACATTTCTAAAATTAAATTTATCATTTTGCTTTGAAGATAAGAACTTACCTCCTTCGTACTTTGGTTAATGTGATGGATTAACATTATTTAAGCCAACAATACATAAATCATTGCATTGTACTCAATTTCTCTAAAATTCCCTTAAGTCAAAGTTAGTTTTATTCGTCATATAACCTACCTCCAGTCACAAAATGCTTAACTTGCCTTATTCCTACAGCCTCTTCCACTCCAAACTATAAAACAATATATTGCTAGATTACAAAAATAAGTCAACTTAATGACACTCGACTCCTACAGAAACATGTGTAGATGACTGTGTTTAGGGGATAATAGCTTGGAGTACAATATATTCACTACCATTGTCTCATTTGCACCACTGCTATTATGTTCTACACTCCAGGAGAGGTTCTCCTGATGGTTATGCGATTTCTTGCTTCTGCATTTTTCTTGAACTATTCTCACCTATTGATATACCTACCCATTCTTTATGGTGTTACAATTCTTTCCACCTTTTAATCCCTCATTCATGTCACACCTTAATGATTGTATGCCCTGGTGAAAAAGAAATGTTAAAAGAGAAAGAAGAAAAGAGCGTGGTCTTTAGAAAAATACAGACTTGAATTAAATCATGAATCTATCATATTTCATACTATTTGATCATTGATTAATTGTTTAAAATTGTGATACTGCTCTAAAGGAGAAAAATATGAATCTTCAAATGAATATGATACCTATTTTATACTTTGGAGTTAAGAAGGTGAATATATAGCATTATTTTATTGAAATGACTTCCTATTTTCATGCTTATGAATCCTCTGCTACATGGGAGAAAATTTATAAAAATATACAGGGCTATTACATTTCTGGAAACCACTTCCTCTCACCCTCTAACTTGAATATCACACCATACATATATTCTGGGGTTGGTATTCCAAATAAGAATCCTGACTGATGGCCAAAATGGCTAGGTGGTAGCCATAAGTGAATTGTAGAAGAGAGGCATTCTATTGGTTTTAGATTCTGATGTATAAAATATTAAATTTGGCAAGGGACTAAAAACATATTCTGTAGCTCCTTTTTTTGGTACTGGAGGCTGAACCCAGGGGCATTCTATCTCTGAGCTGTACTCTCAGCCCTTTTTATTTTATTTTATTTTATTTTATTTTATTTTATTTTATTTATTTTCTATGGTGCTGGATTGAACCCAGCACCATATGGGGCACTCTACCACCAAGCTATACTCCCAGTCCTATTTTATGTTTTATTTGGAAACAGGGTTTCACTAAGTTTCTGTGGGCCTCGCTAAATTTTGCTGAGGCTGGCTTCAAACGTGTGATCTTCCTGTCTCAGCTTCTCAAATACTGGGATTACAGTCATGTGCCAGTGTGTCATGCTTCCTTAGCTCCCTTTCATAAAAGAACAGAGAAAGACAGATCTGGATTATATGACACTGGAAATTTGGTAAATACTTATAGCTATCCACTGACCTTCCCACTAATGCTCTTAGAAGCTGGCCAAGTGTTTCAGTTAGTTTTTCATCTCTGTGCCCCAAATACCTGACACAAAACAACTTATAGGTGGAAAGACTTATTTGGATCACAGTTTCAGAGGTTCAGTCTATGGTTGGCCTGCTCCAAGGCAAAAACATCATGGCAGCAGGGTGTGGCAGATCATAGCTGCTCAGGGCAGCTGGAAGCAGAAAGAAAGAGAAGGGACCAGAGGTACATACAGGTCTCAAGGCCATGCCCCAGTGACCTACCTTCTCCCGCCAAATCCCACCTGCCTACAGTTATCACCCAGGAAATCCATTCAAATTATTACATCATCACTGGAATTATCCACTGATGAGGTTAGAGCCCTGATTCAGTTATTTCATCTCTGAACATGTCTGCATTGCCAACCCATGAGCTTCTCGGGTAGGGGGGACATTCCATATCTAAACTGTAACAGCAACTTAAAAAGCAACCATGTACTGCCAAACACTAATCCCAGGTTGACTTCTTTGAATTGGATGGCTAAATAAAAAGTACCTAAAAAGAGTTGACAACAGAAAATTATACTCATTTTCTAAAGGATAATCTAGCTTAAAAATATTTACTATAAGAAGGAGAGGGAATTTCACTATCAACGTTGGCTTCTCAATAAAATAAACACACGCTCGCACTTGCGAAACACACACAACACACACACACACACACACACACACACACACACACACTAAATAAAACATACAATTAAAAGAGCTGAAGGCATCCAGATCTGCTGTCTAATCCAAAGTCATTTTATATCCTATAGCCTCTACTGGTTTTGTATTTGTCACCTAAATCTTAGGTATTCTCAAACTTGATGTAAAATGAGAATAATTATTTGTATTTGAACATTGTCAATTCTTTGATTCCTCTGAAAAGTTCTCCCAACAATTTTCTCTCTTTTAGGACTTTCTAAAATTTCTGCTGCTTTGTATTTTGTTTTTTATTAATAGTGTGTGTTTCAAACTACTATTTCTTTTTTTTTTTTTTTTTTGCAGTACCAGGGATTGAACCCAGGGGTGTTCTACCTCCGCGCTACACCCCGGCCCTATTTTTTTGTACTTTATTTTGAAACCGGGTCTTGCGAAGTTGCAGAGGGCCTCATTAAGAGAGAGAGAGAGAGAGAGAGAGAGAGAGAGCTGAGGCTGGCCACGAACCCGGATCCTCCGGTCTCCGCCTCCCAAAGTACTGGGATTGCAAGCGTGCGCCACCACGCCCGGCCCTCAAACTACTATTTCTTAATAATCTCTTGTAGTTTCAGTTGACTTCTAGTAGAAAGAGAAGTAGAAAAATGGGCTCAGTTTTCAATCTTCATCCAACTCCTTTATCATATATTAATTTTGTATGCTGGAAAACAATAAATGTTACTTCTAAAATATTGCAATGATTAAAAATAAATTTAAAAAGGTAATCTCTACTTATGTGAAAAAAACAGCCAAGTGGGACACCTCATTTCCTAGTGACAATCAATATGATGAGACATTTCTGTGCCATGTAAAAAAAATCTTGCTGTAGAAAATTCTTTTTGAGTCTTAAATTGTGAATTCTTTAATTTTCCATAATTTGTTAGGCTTTACTGCATTTTGTTCTAAAAAGAGAACTGTGATTTTTTAATAGGATTTGTAGTAACATTGTAAGTCTATGTGCCTTTTTTCCATGGATATATGGGTCAGGCTATAATCTAAATATCAAATATTTGTTGTGTCACAATTGAGGAGACAGTAAGTAGAAAAACAACAGGTCTAACCCAGTATTTCAAATTCATTCCCAACTTTTGGAAGAACTATAGTGCTAATATTACTTGCAAAACCTTTCCAAATGAGATTAAAATATAGGCCATATTAAAGCATTTCATTCGTACTGTAGCTAAATGTGTCATATATTTAGATGATGTTGTATCCTCTGCAATCAATTATTATTGTCCAGTCCCAGGTTAACGGAGATAGCTAGGAATAAATGCACACTTACCTGATATCTCTAGCTAGCATGTATCACAAATTATTGTAGTTACCTATTTACACATATATGTAAATATATGTAAATATACGTATATATGTAAACATATATTCTTGCCTTGTTCACCTTTCATGGCAATAACTGAAGCATAATATGCCAAATATTGTCTGTTTGCACTATTCCTCATCAGTACCCTTGTCCCCTGCTCTGTATTGTAGAATCTGAAAGGCTGGAAACTACATTTTTTTTTTTGTACTTTATCATTTGGATTCTGGTTAGGTCCCTGCAGCAGAATAGCAGATAAAGAATGGAAAACTTGGGGCTCAAATAACATCTGTGAGTTGGAGTGAGGAATTAATTTTACTTTCTCATTTTTGCTTCTTTAGTCCTGGGAGGAGGTGGTTAGGGATTTCCTCATCTTTCTAATCCCTGGGTGGCACCACCATTCAGTAATGTTCCCTGTAGCCCTTTCCGACAATTTGTAAATGTGTTTCTGTACTAAATCCCCTTCTGTTTGAAATGCTTGGAGTAGTTTTTATATTCCTGACATTATCTATGGCTGATACATGTAATAAATGTATGAACTATATCAGTTGAATTTAGAAATGAATTTGGATCAAGTTGGGAAGCTCTCTGCAGTGAAATATTAGGAGTGGAGATTAATGTTTTTCCAGCAGCATCTGCTCCACCTGGTCTACTCGAGGAACAACTTAACTGCTTTGCTGTAGATGTCAGTCTTGGAGACAGTGTCGGGTAGGAGAGAGGCAGCTCACCTGTATGCTCACCATCTAATTGCACCTCTCCTGGCTGATTTCTGAGGCTCATCATCTCTCAAAGATTGCCTTTTGTCACTGCCTGGATGGGGCTGTACTGCTGCAACCATAACTGATGTGGCCTTTCCATGGCCTTCATAGCACCACAAAGCTTGAAGGATGTGGACGAAAGTGAAATGCCCTTTGAGATCCTGCTGTGCTAAAAGCGGGATTGGCTTCTGATGAGATGTCGCATTTTTCATGCGCAGCATCGCCTGCCTGATCCACTTTGTCACATTACTTCTTCTCGCATGTGTCACATTATGTTAGGTCATGCCATCAGGGATAACAATGAGACATGATCTTGCCAGAGCAGCAGCACACAGATTGCCACAGACCCAAACAGCCCCTGGTTCTTATACAGTCTTGGGAGACACAGGAGACTGATCTTATAGCACTGAACACTGTAGCCACCATACAAAATATATCATATATTTTTCCAAGGGGGGAAAAGCAGTCAGTAGACTTGAAGAAATCATGAGGTAACATTCCGGAGAAGACAACCCCATCAATATTGAATTTTGAGCTCCGATACCTTGTCAAGGCAGTTCCTTTATACATTCGACTCCTGACTCTTAGCGATGCCAGACTTTTTGGATTAATTGTGCCTTGACACCTCAGCCCCAGCCAAATTTGTGGGAGTATCTTTATGGATTTCAAAAAGATCTTACGTTTAAAAAGATAGGACAGCCTGGGTCTTGCCACTTTGATTCATATTTAGAACCAGAACAAATCTCTCTTTCAGTTGCCTGTGGAAGGCACATTCTCCCAATCGATGTCTGAAATTGCTAAATAAATTTCAAAGGATAGATTTTTCCCCCTGACCTCATTTGAATGTCTAGACATTTGTGGATTATTGAATCTAAACCATCTGAAACATCAAGCCAATGTTTTCCTAAACCAAATTTAACCTCTAGATTAAGAATGAAATCGAGAATTGTTGAAATCAGAGAATCCATGTCAGGCTGGTTGGGGTAGAACTGAAAAGTGCAAGAAGAAAAATTAAAGAAAGAAAAAACCTTTCCACTAGATGGAGAAAGAAAGGGGCACAGACAATGAGAGAACAATCACTGAGCTACTTGTTGGTGTTGATATTAGGGCAAGTAGGATGCGAAGGAGAGAGAGGGGGATGCAGAGAAAACTAACTTTATTGGGAGAAGGGCTTAGGGCACCTGTTGTTAGATAATATATATTTACAAGGAAGCATGTTTCACATTCACAGGGTATGTATCAATTTCCCTTCATTTGAACATCCAAACTATTTTGAGACCATTTTATTTCATTAGTAATTGCTGTTAGATGATAATTTAAAGGGAAATTATGTGATACAATGGCTCATAGAAGACTTTATCAGCTGAGCTGTTGAAAATGCTTCCTCCCCCTTTTAGTCTTTGCAAGCAGGAAATTGCTAGAGGGATAGGCCAGTAGGAGGGGTCTTTTGAAGGAGTGTGGGTCCCAGCCTGTTGGAAACCTTCACAAATTATTTCCTGTTTTTAACAAGTATCTCCCTTAGTCATGAGAGGGGAAAAAGATGCGATTTCCCTCCAGCCCATATTTAACCATCGTATTTGTGCATATGATTGCAGCTCTTCTGAAAGGGCTCGGAATGAGCTGCCAGGCTGCCAGGGATTGAATCGAAAGCCCCCTAACAGTTAAAGTGTCCATTAGCTGCTCTACACTTAGCATCCGTCAGAAAGAAGAAGGGCTGGGAGCCCCGGGCGGATTTCTAACTAGCCTAATGAGGAGAGAGATTCTGGGAGCAGAAAAAGTTCATTTGCTGAATTTCCAGCAAGAAGTCACTTCAATATTGCTTCTAGGAAACACTGACAGGCTTTGTGGGTAAGAAATCATTATGCTGAGAGAGAAATGGGATATTGTTATAGGAGGTTTTTAAAGAAAATTCATTTTGATAGATGTCTAACTGTGCATTCAATTAAATTTCCTTCTCTTTCTTAAAAAATAGATGTCAGGTAATTGTACTCAAGTTCTGTAAGCTGAAAAGTGTTATCCTTTCCTTCCAGTTATTAAAATTTCTTTATCAATATGTGTCTTTCTTGTCTTTATCCTTTGACTGTGGGGGGCCCTCAATAAAAATACCTGGAACCCTTTCCAACTTGACTGTGAGTGTGTGTGTGTGCCTCCCAGAAAGATTAGTCAGGACTTCTGCTCTTTTTTGTGAGACTTAACTTCCATATTACGTTATGTAGGCTCTAAGCTTCCAAAAATTGTCCTTAAAAATCTACATGCATGTCCACTCTCTAGACACAATGTCCTTTTAGTTATACAGTCACAAATCATTGTTATATTCCATGAGGCCCCATTATTGCCTGATGTTTTATTCTGCCATTTGGTGACTGTCCTTTTGATGTTTCTGACCAGCCAACTATTACTCAAAGGATTTGCCCATGCTCTGACTCCCCCCACAGTAGTCATTATAAAATATGGCTTTGCAAATAATACACTCTTGTTTCTGAAACATCTAGACTTCGGCTTGGCTATATGTCCATCCTCGGGACCAATCAGCTCCTCCTCTTGCTTATCTAGCTTCCAGTAAGGGTACTCTTATATTTCTAATCAATCGGACACATATTTTCAAAGTCACTCACCCTTCCATTTCCCTTGGATTCATCAGAGCCACTCACTATCTTCCCAGTCATATATGCCAAGACATGTAGAATTCTTCCTTCTCAATATTGATCTCATTCACTCTCTCTTCTCCCTGTCACTGCCATCTCTTTAATTCAGACTCATTATGATTTGCCTTGGCTATTTTAACGGTCCATTGTTTGGTTTCTCTAATATCAGCTTTCCCATATCAGATAATTCCACATATCATGGCCATAGTCATTTTGCTAAGATAAATACCAACAACATTGCTGGCCCTCCAATAAAATATTTTATATCTCTCCCTCTTTCTACTGGATTGAACACATAGCTTAGTATTTAAAGCTTTCAAAAATTCACTTGACACCTATAATCCAGAATATTTCCCTCAAGCTTTTCCATCAACACATGTTAAGGTCCCACAGAATGTAGCTACACCCTGTCTGTCTCATGCCCCATAGTGTTCTGTCTTTGTGCCTATACTCAGATTCTCTATTGCAACTGGACTGCCCTCTTTCTTACTATTTCCCACCACAGAAATCTTAATCTGCTTTTAGATTTCTTTTCAAATTCCAATCACTCTGTGAAACCTTTCCTGATACACCAACCAAGCATGGTTTCTCACTTCTCTGAGAAATAGTACTTAATAGCACTTTGTTGGCATGTCAAGTAGAGTAAAATGAAGAGTAATAGTAGGTCTTAGTTTCCACACCAGTGAGGTTTCCAAACTCTGTCTTTCCATTTCTTACCCTTTGTGAACAAAAGATCTTTTGAGTAATAGAGGACAGAAAAAGCACCATTTCAGAATATCTCAACTTGTGGGAATGAGATTTCAAAAGGCTTTAGAGCCTTGGACAGAAAACCACATCAGTTCTCACATCAAGCTCACTCAGCCCAGCCATTTCCCAACTTTCAATATGGAGTCAGATGGAAATAATGGGGAATTTAGATCTTTCATTGGCAAAGCAACGACACTAGAGTTAAAATGTTGAAAGCAGGTTGTTTGCAAAACAGAGTCCACTTTAACTCAAATCCAATTTCTCCATGTAAAAATAACAGTTTGCCTTTCCTATTTGCTCAATCCTCCTTAAATATTTTTAAGTAGGCAGAGAACAAGCTCTGTGACTGACTCAGCTCCATGTCCCATGTCCTCAAAAAGAGACAGGATAGGTATTTGGTAAATATTTACTGAATTCAAGTCTCCCCAGTTAGACTGCCCCTTATACATCTGACACTAAGTCTTAATAACCTTTAATTTACAATGCACTACATTTGTAATAAATACTGTAGTGCTCCCTTTTATTTTATAATATTTTAAAAAAATATCAACATAACATTGATTCCTCAAGCTCAAGATGTGGAATTTATTCCTACACTGTATTGTAGCATATGCCTCCAAGTAAGTGCCAAATGCCTAGCACAAAACAGATGGACAGGCTCATGAAAGCTTATTTGAATATATTTTACATTATTATTATATTTGTATATTTATTTTCAGATGAACAAACTGAACAGGAGGATAACACTCAAGAAATGGCTTATATTTAAAAGATCACTTTGAGAACCTTGCATGACTCCTTTCTGTAAAATATCTGGGAAGATTAAAGCTCACTTCTACTAACACACTCAACAAACAAGGCAAGTGTAGCTTGAAGTCTGAAGAGGTCTTGGGTTTGAAAGTCGTTGGTAGCCATTGCACTGTGAGTCTTCATATTCTAACAAATGACCACATAATTTATTTTCTGAAAATATTTCAAGGGACGACTCTTTTTTTTTTAGGATTCTACTGTAACCACCCCCTTGCCTTTTGGTTCTCGTGACCCTTCCAACACGGAGGTGATGCACCTGAAGTCAGGTGGAGGGTATCAGTTGCTTCCTCCCTTCTTAATCATTGATGCTTTCTAATGCAGATCCCATCCACCAAGAAGCCCAACATAAATTGTCTGCCATTTCTCCAAAAACTAAAGGCTGCTTCATTTAATTTATTTTTCCAGATTTTATTTTTGACAAAGAAATTAAGTTGCAGAGGAAATTGCTTCCAGAAACACAAACTTTTGGTTGCATAGTCTCTAGTTTTCCAGAAGAAAATATACATATACACAAATATTTTTTTCTTTATAAAAAGCCATTCACTGGATATGCAATGAGCTCCTTTGTGTGTCTGTAGTAAGAATGGCTGGTCTACTCAAATTCCTTTCAAGACTCCATCCACTATACACTTTGTTTAAAACTCGAGAGATTCAGAGATTTGGCTGATAGGTGACCACAACCCTCATATCTCCAATATCACTCAGTATTTTAAAGTACAAAAAGCACTGCTGCTTTTAATCTTTGAACTCAGCCCTGACGTGGGCTTGTACTGGGATTGAGAGAGACTGTTCTTGGATGCACTTCCAGGATGTGTGTGACCACTGTGTCTTGTTGATTCTGTTTCTGCTTTTTCTCTCCAACATGTTTTCTTGGTTTCTAGAAGTATTCTCTGATGTCAGGTGTTCCTAGCATGGAGTGATCCCAGTTACTTGTCTTCTGTGTACAGTAAAGAGAGTCCTGCCAACTCTCATTAAATCTTTCAGTCTTATCTTCCAGTCAATGTATCTAGCATCCTCTGGATGCTATTCTTGTTATAGATTTTAATCTTCTTGATTAGATGATTGCCTCAGTTACATCATAAAATATGAATTAGTATAATCACCCTGTAACGACAACAGGCTTACAAATTTGCACAATATTTCATAGGTCCTGAAGTTCTTTAACATATATCAGCCATTCGTTCTTCAAAACAACCATGTGAAACAAAACAGCTGGTACTATTTTTCAAGTAAGTGGATAAAAGATCAGAAAGATAATGGAACTTTCTCTATGACTCATGGCTAGTAAGTTATATTCAAGATTCAACATCTGGAGATTTTGTATGAGACTTTAGTAAATTAAAATGAAAAACAGAAATAAAAACAATATATGATAATATGTAAAAAATTACCAAGGTTGGCTTAAGATGCATCACTCATGATCCACCAAGGCATCATGAGAGAATCTTGCATGACTAGTGAGGCTTAATAATTGTATAAGGAAGGAGAAAAAAGAAAGATCACAAATAAAAAAAGGTAGACTTCAGAGAAAAATAAAAACACCAAGAGAAATGGTCTTTAGTGTTGAATTATTGCTGTAGTAGATCTAATAGTATATTAGTTCATCTTGCATTTTACAGCTAGATGCCATTGTGCATTCATTATAAGCTATGTAGATTTTATTAGGTTATTTTCATTGCTAGATCCACTGACCAATTTCTTGACATTTTGATTAATTAACAACAAGGTTGTTTGTGAAAATTGAAGATTCGGAGTCTCATTGTGAATACATACACATTTTGAACTGAGGAAAACATGTACTGTTGAGATCATGTGTTATGAAAAATATAAAATATCTCTCAGTATTTCAGGAAACGACTGGCTTCATCAGTCTGTGTCAGGGAATTAATTTTCAGTCGTACATCCCTGCTGATACATCTGAAACCTGAGAAAGTCCAATTTCCTTCCTTCATATGTGTCTAATAGAGTATAAATAGTTCAAGTGTCTGAGCAAAACCAGAGGCTGAGCTGCAGACTCACTTCCTCAGTAAGGAGGAGGATGGTGACTTCAACCTGCTGCTGACTGAAAGGCTTGCATCTTCTTCTCCCCAGGAAAGGCGTTCACACCTGGGTGAGGTGCAAATTGCAGTCAGAAGAGAAAGGACCCAATGGAAATAGGATGGACCACTGGGCACAGGATGGTTTTCTGCCCACCCTTTCACCTCTGCAAGCCACAGAAATAGCAAAACACTCTGAGTTGCTGGGGGAGGACCTGTGACCATAGCTCCTGGTTCACTGATCTCCCTCTCTTTTAACTCCTGGCAGAGCCCCACGCTTGCAAACAGGTCCAAAGGTGGAAAATTTCCATATTGGCATTTAAAAGGAAATAGGAGAGAGGACATATGTGATTTGAGGGGTACCCTAAATTCCCTCCCAGCTAACCACCTGGGAAGGGAGCTTTACCTGAAGCATTTCTCATTCCATGCTATGCACATATAGAGTGGTTCATCCATTAATATGTCTTACATGAGCATTTGCTGTGCATCCTGCTTAGGGATATATATTCTTTAAATAATGAACATAAAAGCCAGTGTTTTAAAGTATTCTTCATTTGTGAAAATCACTGAGCAATGATGTGGCCCATGTTGTAACAGTGACTGTGTTTCCAGTTAGTATTCAGAAGGGATTCACGAAGGGTCATCCCAGGACCAGCAGCATCAGTATCACTTGGGAACTTGTTGGAAAGGTAAATATTCAGGCCGCAACCCAGATCACACCCAATGCACACTAAACTTTGAGAACCCCTCTAAAGGGATGGGCATTGGTCAATTCGCACTAACGTTCTTTGCATTTCCGGTGTATTTACATTATTATATGCCCTATGTGTGTGAAATCAAGGAGCTTCTTAGAAGGGACCATCATGAAAAGAACTTGTAAACATGAATAACACAAACACAAGAAATGTCACTCTCGTGTAGCATTTAAAAGTCTTTCAGAAAATGGCCAGGGATCAAGTCCCAGGCTTGACATGACATTGTGACTAAGGTCCTATTACTTAGCTTTTTCCAACTTCAAGTTTTCTTATCTATAAAGTGCTCACGATTAAAGTTTTTTCCATCATAGGATTGTTTTGAGAAATAAATGGAAATGAATTAAAGAAAAGGGTATAGTGCCTGGGATATAGTCTGCATTCAATATAGATATATTTATAAGTATTATTGTATAGATTTTTGCATATATCTGTGTGCAAGCAGAAAAAGAAAATTTGAGTTATAGAAATGCTGTAGGTGAAACATCTATGTTGAAAAGAAAAGTTCTGACCAAGTGTACACAAAGATTGAAACTTTCTGTAGTTAGTGTGTGAACTCAGATCCAGTTATAAAACGGCATCTTGACTGGGGAAAATATCAACATAGATGCTTCTGACAAATGAAGTGGTGCTATACCCCTTGACTCCTTTATGCCAATGGATTGGGGTTACACTGGGGTGCTGGAGACCAGATTTCAGAGAGGAACAATAAAGATCGCAAAAGGAAACTCATTACCAGGGAAGTGCAGAAGACCAAGTCTGGAATATTGGGCCAGACTGAGCAACAAAACTAGGTTCAACATATCACCTCAAGTTAGAACTCATTCAGATCACTCCAGATGGCTATGTGTACCCAAGAGGAGGGTATGGCCTTAGGAAGATCTGTGCCATTCAAGGTCATGGTATTTGGGAGGGCAAAGGACTTTACTCGGATACTCATCGGAGCCCAGCCAAGGCATATTATTCTAACTTCCTGAAATCAGTGAGAGCTTGAAGCGTGTCAGGCTGTGTGATGTCAAGAGGCAACAATGATGAGGGGTGCAGATGTCTGACCTACCTGAGTACCCCTAGGCATGACTGGGGGTCCTTGGCCTGCCTGGGATGAGCAGATGTGAGCACCATGTCAAAAACCGCTATAATTTTCTCAGCTGAGGCAACTTCTTTGTGGAACAAGGCAGGCAATAATTAAAATCAGAGCAGAAATTAATGAAATAGAGAATACAAAAATAATATAAAAGATTAATAAAAAGATGATTTTTGGAAAAAATAAGACCGATAAACACTTGAGCAACCTAATAAAAAATAAAAATAAAAAAGAGATAGACAGAGAGAATTGACCTAAATTAGTAAAATAAAATAAGAGATGAAAAAAGGAAATATTACCACAGGCAGCATGGAAATCCAGAGGATTATGAGGAACTATTTTGAAAACATATATTCCAATAAATCAGAAAGCCTGGAAGAAATTGACAGATTTGTAAACACATACAATCTACCTAAATTGAACCAAGATTATATAAAAAACCTAAACAGATCAATAACAAGTAAATAGTTTGAGGCAGCAATAAAAAGTTTTCCAGCAAAGAGAAGTCCAGAACCAGACAGATTCCCAAGTGAAATCTGCAAGACCTTTAAAGACGAATTAAGCCCAATGCTCCTCATGTTATTCTAAGAAATATAAAGAGATAGAACACTCCCAAGCTCATTCTATAAAGCCAGAATCTCCTTGACACCAAAACCAAATAAAGACATCTCAAGGAAAGAAAATGACAGACCGATGTCCTCGATAAGCCTAGATGCGAAACTGTTAATAAAATACTAACAATAAGGATCTAAGATAATCATGTGCAGAAGCAAGCAGCTATTCCAAACCAGACTGACGCAGGTGGGCATGATCTGCAGCACAGAAAAGAATAATAGTGTTGGCCTTGTAGGAGGACATGCTATATTCTGCACCACATCTTTTCTAATTCTTCAATCCTTGAAGATGATATACTAATTATTGTCATCTTTATTTTGAAGCCAATCGATGTCAAAAGAATAGTCCATGATTTCCTTGCATGTAAATGGCAGAACCAAGATTTGAACTCAGGCTTGTCTCACTCCACAATTCACATTCTTTGAAGTCAATAGGTCCCACTGGTCCCTAAGTATCCAAGGAAGGCTCCTGGGAGGAGGGGGGGGTGTCTGAGTGAGTCTTAGCACCACCACCCAATGTTTCCCCTTTAGAAGAGGTGGTTCTCCATCCTGAGCTCTTCCATGCATGCTCATTCCCTTTCTCACTTCTGTTTCTGTTCTTGGTTCTGAGTAGAGAATTTAGTTAGAAGAAAGAGATGTGTTGGTATGCATATAAATATATATATATACACATATATACATATATACACAATATGTATGTATGCATATATATATATATTTATATATATCAACAACAGGATAAAATAAAGTATTTGAAAGCCTCTGCTGTGCTTTAAAAAGAGAGAAGCATCTGTGCACCCTTCCAGCATCATTTTGTAGTTTGCTATATTCGTAATTATGCTTAAGTTAGAAACCTATACAGGGATATTCCTATGAACTTGGTTTATCCACTGTTACTGAATCTTTACCGCTTTTATATACAGTTCTGAGAACCTAGGAGAATAACACCGTGCAATTATAGTTAAACTGTGGTGCTCAGATTGGTTAGGAGAGGTGATAACTCCCTCCAATACCACACACACACACACACACACACACACACACACACACACACACCTTAAGATAATGGCTTAAAAATTCTTGAGCTACCTTGGGTGTGTGAATCACAATATTAAAGATTTCATTGTATCAATCCAGGACTTGGGGGACCTCACAGACTAGGTGGGACATCAGGGAAGGACACAGAACAACTAAGATAATTGGTGAACTGCTATGTGCAAATCACCTGCATTGTGGAGTTGGGGAGAGAAGATCAGGGTTGGCTAAAATGGTCAGTAAAGGCTTTGAGAAGAAGTTGGGCTCACATGGATAATCCTAGAGAGTAGAGCAGTGGTGCTACTAAAGCAGGGTTTGGGGAGCCCTTGCCAAAAGAGTCTCCATTCCTGAGACAATACACTAGGTCTCCAACAAACCCCACCAGAGGCTCACAGGAGCAGTAGGAGCCACATAAATTAGGTATATGGAATGTTACACATTAGGAAGAGAGCACTGTAGGTCCTTCACTATAGGCTTACTCATTTAATCTGCACAACAGTCCTCGAAGGTAGGTACATCCCTGACTTTTTATAGCTGAGTAAACTGAGGCGCAGGAAGGTTTCATAACTTACTCAAGGTCAGCATGTTAATGGCACTGCATGGACAGAAGAAACTTGAGTTTATTTGAAGTTTCCTGGATGCTGTGGGTTCCATTCCTTGATCTCTTTGCTGTAGAGGCTCCGCTGAAGATTTTCCTGAAGATGAAAATAAACTGTGTGAGACAGGAGAAGGGGTGCATATGGCCTGAGGTGACAGAAATAATGTGCCGCAAGCAGGAGAGGGGAATGGCCGGCCCAGATCACCTACCTGTGTTCTTGGTGCAGTGAATGTAAGAAAAACTGAAAACATACCAGATGAGGCTCAAATCCTTAAAAACAATTCAGGAAGATTTTAACAAGAGATTTGGGGATGATTTTTTTGATTCCCAGAGAGTGCTCACTTTATACAAAAGAAACTCATTTGGGGATTTGTCTAGTCCTCATCTACCTTCATCCAGTTCTATTAACTGTGATGCAGAGAACTTTCCAGAGGCCTGCCACAGCTCACTGGATGGACATTTTTTTGTGTGTGTGTGTGGTACTGGGGATTGAACCTAGGGGCATTCTACCTCTGAGCTACACCCCCAGTCTTATTTTATTTTTTATTTTGAAACAGGGTCTTGCTAGGTTGGTGAGAGTCTCACTACTTGTTGAGGCTGTCCTCAAACCTGCGATCCTTCTGTCTCAGCCTCCTGGGATTACAGGCATGGACACAGATTTCAACCAAATCACACATAGTATTCAGTATGAGGAACTTTGAAATAGAAGTGCAAGAACAACTTTACTAAACACTGAAACATGACTGGTTTCTAGAATACATATAGGTCTTTTCTTCTATGCCCCAGTGAAAGAGCAAGCCATATATGCAAATTTAGAAATAAATTTAATGCAGTCCTCTTGATTTTTGCAATCATTTCAAGATTGTTGCTGCAGTTAGCTCTAATGAGCAAAACAGAGAATATTCATCCATTTAACCACTCATTCAGTTCGTTGATATCTTTACGTTTGTAGAACTCTTGAATTATTTGAAAATAAAGTATTTGGGGATATAAAATATTCAGAGTATTATTAATTTGCCAAATTGACTTCTTCCCTTGCTAAGCACCTTGCTCATTTTGAATAGACTGAAAAATTTCCCTCTTGACCTCAATGTGTTTTTCCTACTCCAATACCAGTCACATAACGAGTAGAAAAATAAGCATATAAACATATTGTTGCTATATTATATAGGTTGGCTATAACAAGGAATAGAACTATAACAAGGAATACTAGAAAAATATTTCTAGAGAATACTCATTTTGGATAAATGTCCACTAATATGATTTTCTATGAAGGACTTGCTGAGAACTGGGATCTAACAGGAAGTTAAAAAACATATTATCTTGTACTTAAGGAGCTTTGTGAGTGCAAGAAGGTCTAGAACAACCTTAAATTTTAGACCACAGCAAGTCTATTCTAAGTTTCCTTAAAACTTCTTTCATTCTCTGTTGTATCTGTTTTAATTCTATATCTGTATTCTTGCCAAATATGTACCTTGAGATCAGTGCCTTATATTACACATTTTTTGCATATTCAGTGACTTGATTACAGTAGGCACTGAAAATTGTTAGTAAAATGTAGCAAATCTGTCTCCTCATAAGTATGATTCTCTATAAGATAAACTTATAAGGCTATTTGATTTTCTTGCATTTTTTGTGCTACTGGGGATTGAACTCAGAAGTGTTTTGCCACTGAGCTACATCTCCCAGCCCATTTTATTTATTTGTTTTATTTTTTAAACAGGGTCTCACTAAGCACGTGTTGGTCTCAAAACTGTGATCCTCCTGTCTCAGCCTCCTGAGTACTGGGATTACAGGCATGCACCAATGTTCCTGGTAACTTTCCTTCCAATTTGAACAAGCTCAGAAATTGGAAATATAGGGTGCCTCATTTTTACTTAAACATAATATCAGCAGATGTGCTTTTTTCTGACTTGACAAAGAATAAATAAAACAAAGAAACAAACAAAATGTTTGTCCTTAGATTTATTTGTCATTCAAATAACAACCAACTTGCCTTTTTTTGTGAACCCATCATTATACAAAAACACTGTATAAAAATCACTATTCCGGGCTCAGTTATTGGCCATAGAGAATTAAGACATACTTTTCAGTTTCATTCTACTTGAAAAGAGAAGCTTGAAATATGTCAACAGACAATTAACTATAAAAATTGTGACTGATGGGTGTGAAAACAGCAGCCAGAGATGTAAGAGCTGCTGGGAGGAGGTAGGTCTGGAGGCTTAAAGTACCCCAGTACCACTCCCTAATCATAGCGACTGAATCCAAAAATTAATGAAGAAAAATATTGACAACTCTGATCCAAGAGGACCCGATGGACACATGCATGGCTATTTGAAAATCATTTTTCTTTTCTTTCTTCCTTAAAAAAAAAATTACAGTGCTGTTAATCCGACCCAGGGTCTTGCAAATGCTAAGCAAGTTCTCTACCACTGAGCAATATCCCTAGCCTTCTTTCTTCCTTTAAAAAAAAAACAAATTGTTAATGACAGCTGCAGAAAATAAAATGTTCTATGTTAATTTGTCACTGATAACATTTGCTAATTAGAGCAATTAATTTTACAGTGTTAATGTATGCCATGATAATTCCTACTAAAGGATAAATGCAATCAAAATATTTTATAAGTTTCAGAAACACCCCATTCTTGTTTTTATAGGTAATTGATTAAAAAGCTATAAACACATATATGCCCCAAATAAATTTGATAGGTTAGATGTGTAGCAAACACTGGATGTAATACTAAAATGATACACACATCCCTTTCGATATGGATTATCTCTTATAGTTCTTATCATTAAATCTCCAATAGTGACAGAATGTGAGTCGACTGTTGCATCTCAGGATAATCATCAATTATTTGGGGCTACTAATCACCCACTTCAGAAGACTCAAGGGAATATGCATTAACAGGATGAGCAAACCATAACAGGATTCTCTGGTTCAAATTAAAATGCTGTTTTGTTGTTGTTCATCATTATGTGTGTTGAATACTGTGTCTTTACCTAAGGGATTATGTGAGGTTTGTAATATTTATAAAGAGAACAGCTACTCATCTCAGGGCCATTTCAAGAGTATGTATTATTTATTTCTTGATCTACCCCCTCCAATGTTCAATATCTTTTAAGAACTGTGATTAATAAAACATTCCAATTTGAACAGTGTGGGTTCTATTCACAAAACATGGTTATTCAGCCCTTCTCTAGGCAGATATCAACAGGGAGAGTACTTATCACCAAAAAAACACATAATCAACATCACATATTTTGAATTAAAGATTTGGGGGAGGAGGTCCATTAAATTCTTTGCTTCACCCCTAAGTGGGACTTCTCAATTAAGTGTGAAGAGATTGGGAAACAGAGGGGACTTGCACTTTAGAAAAAATGGTGTGTCAAGTTTAGTTAAAGCTATGTTAAAGCCTTTCATTCAAGATCTGTCAAGAAATCATTACTATCTTTTTTCCCTTTTTCTCTGAGTTTTTTTATAACTGAGGTTTAATGCATTATTAATAGAAGAAAAGGCATAAGAAACACTAGACGCCGATTGTGTATAGCAGCAGCAATTTTAGGTTTTGGTGGAAGCACGAGGAGTTATTTCATCCATCTTTAATAAACGTAGGTGCTAGGGAATAGGGTCGGTGATAAAGTGAGCTGAACAAGGCAGGTCAGGGTGGCTGTCACGCTGCGGGAGGTTGTCTTTGGAGCAATTTACTTCGCCATCATTTCATGGGATACATTGAACTGAATCCATAAAAATATTTAGTGTTGCTACGTTTCGGGCATAAAATGGCATTCTGCATTCGATTTAGGGACGGGGTTGACATGAAGCAAGCCAGTTGACCAACAGGCTATTACCTCATGGCCTGCTCTGTGCACTTCATTTCAGGAGAGATGGAACATCCCTGACCACAGGGCCACCTTCGTCATCTAGTTGGAATGCCAAGGCAATGTGAAAGTCAAGAGTCTCGTCACATTTCCATCAGAGAGTAAAGGTCAAGCTTGCAGAGAAATAGTCTTGAATTTTCTCTTTGCTGACCTCAAGAGCTGAGCCTGGGAAATGAGCCCCTCCCCCCTCATCCTCTATCCACTCTTAGTGAATTATGGAATCTTAGAAAACTTAAATCTATCCCCCCATACACAAATGATTATTTTTCCTAGTCCATCAATACCAGATGCCTTTAACTTTCCTTTGTTTATATATTGCTGTGTTCTAAATATTGAACAAAAGAGGCTTTCTGGGATTTTGTAACTTCAAGTTTCACCTAAAAATGCTATTATAATATGTTTTCAAAAATACAAGTAAAGGCTTAATATCTGCAAATATGTATTTATATATGTGTATACATATAATATATAATGTATAATATATATTTTACTGGAGATTGAACCCAGGGCCAGTCTACTTCTGAGCTACAGCTTTAGCCCTATTTTGTTTTTATTTTGAAACAGGGTCTCACTAGGTTGCTGAGAGTCTCACTTAGTTGTTGAGGCTGGCCTCGAACCTTCAATCTTCCTATCTCAGCCTCCCAAGTACTGGGATTACAGGTATATAATACCATGCCCTACTGAAAAAAAAAAATTAAAAGTGATTTTTCATGATATAATTCATTTATTAAGCCTGAACTTCTCTAAGTAATACATATTATTATTATGATCCTGCTGATAGAGGAAAACCTAAGCCCTTTGACCACACTTCCTTTGCAGGTCAGTGGAGGAGGCAGGACTCAAATTCAATTCTCTCCTCCTCCCCATTCAGCTTTCCTAACGGCCAAGCAGCTATTCTAGTTAATCCCCTCAAATAGAAATTTATGTTAAGAATAAATAATCCTCATGGTTTGGCAAAAATGGAATATTTGACACAGATCTATATTGTGTATAAACAATTCCTGCCAGCTCACTGCAGATGCTGTCTGCATCATACCTTCTATAAAAGGGAGAAAGAGGAGAGTTTACACATAGACCAGTGCCATCTCACTCATTTTACCCGGTTTGTTTGCTACCATAACATCTCAGAGAAATGGCCCGGGGCAAACCCATAGCTGACAATAGATCTAGTTTTTATGGTCTTCCTAAGCATCCATTTTGCACAGTGACGTTAATTCAAAATTCAACTTACTTCCAGCATTCAGACAGAGAGCATCTTCCATGGCACTGAGCATTTAGCACAGCCATCACGAACAGGAGCCAAAATGCATGTGGTTGGACCGCACAGCTGGGAGTGGTCGTAGCTGTCAGGAAGTGGGATGTAGTCAGTGTGCCTTTGAAGAGCTTCTTCCCTGGAGGCCAGGGTCCTGCAGCAGGAGCTTGCTCAAGGAAACCCTTGACCCCAGGGCTTGACCCCAAGGCACTCCAGCACTCCCAGAGGTGATCTGCATCACTACTGCTGGATATCAGAGAGCTGCAAGGCTATTCTGGCACTAGATCCCATGCACAACACACGTGGAAAGGTCTATCACACTTTACCACGTGGTCACATCCGCATCTGCTTCACACAAGGTTAACACATGAGAATAAACAGATGGGAGAATGTCCATTAGAAAACTCTTTAACTGGTTTTGACAGTTCAACCAGCGCTTTTTATTAACATATAACTATACATATTTATTGGGTATAGTGTGATATTTCAACAAATATTCACAGAGTGGACTGATCAAATAAGGGTAAGTAGCATTTCCATCTTTTTTCATTTCTTTACGTTTGGACCTTTGAATCCTCTCTTTTACTTCTTCATTAAATATATAATGGGTTATCGTGAAGTATAGTCATCCCACTGTACTGTGGAACATTGGAACTTATTCTTTCTACCTAACCGTGATTTGTTTGGTACCCATTATCCAACACTTCCTACCTGCCATGTAAACAAGGTTGAGAGAGCCCCGGAGAGTTGTGTGCATAGTAGAGGGAGCACCAGAAGCTATGCCCATGACTTTAGAGTGCTTTGGTTTCATGCAAATAGATTCAGTAAAACCAAACAGCAACAACAACAACAACAACAAAATTCAAATCAAATTCTAGAACCCGTGACTCATAAGACACTAAAGAGTGTGGCATGAATTCAATGACAATGGAGAACCCTCAGTGGTGC
Source organism: Glis glis (assembly GCA_004027185.1). Classification (NCBI taxonomy): domain Eukaryota; kingdom Metazoa; phylum Chordata; class Mammalia; order Rodentia; family Gliridae; genus Glis; species Glis glis. The sequence goes on from PVJS01001273.1 coordinate 101,105, forward strand.
AAGGGAAGGGGTACAAGGGAAGGGGAAGGGTAAGAAAGTAGTGAATCCATGGAATTACTGTCATAAACAAGGTGTATATATGAGATCATGCCAACATCATTCTCAGTGCTACATGTGGGGGGGAGGCGGGGGGGAGGTGGGGAGAAAGACACCAAGAGCTGTGTGCATGTATGTTAACACCAAACTGATACTCAATGTGATGTGAGA